>MPUH01000824.1:0-32998 GCA_001970955.1 Stentor coeruleus | reverse complement strand
TAAAGCATGCTTAGCTTACTAATGATATGATAATTAGCTATAGTTTGATAATTCTAAATCAGTCAAAAAAACAGAATATTAAGAGACTTACATCTTTAGGATTTAAGCTAAACATATGCAATTGTATATAATGAAAAACCCTATAATTGTATACATAATAATTCTATTTTTAGTACTTATTAGCTAAATTTTCTGAAATATTTCTTTACTTATCTTCATCTCTAGTTAAATTTTAACATCAAGACTATTAAGAATGATTTTTTAGAGATTCTAATTTCTTTTACCTTAATTATATGAAAAAAACTATAGGTTTAAAGATTTTTATATAATATTTTATGAATTACTTAGAAATAGCAATAAGATTAGATTTTGATAAGAAGTTGTGATTCAGTTTAATTAATTTATCTAGAAAATAGGTTCATGAATTTAAGATCTAAGAAACTCAGTTTTTTAAACTTTTTAGTTAAGAACTATTTTGCTTTTAGAATTAAAAAATTCGAAATATGAGAGTTGAATCAGATAAGAATCCATTATAAATGCTCAAGGTACTTTATTTTATAAGCTCCTTGCTAACTATTAAGGGAGGGAGTGTTTACATACCAGCAAGTAAAACCCCTCCTGACTGTCGATCTGGTATCACAACAGCTTATATTCCTTCAAAAAACATCATAGTAATGTTTGGTGGACTTTCTGGTGATACTTTTTACGATGATTTTTGGTCATTTAGTATTGCATCCTTAACCTGGGAAGAAATATACCCTACTTCAGAAATAAATCCTTGTAATTCATAGCTAGCCCCAAGAGCCTTTTATGGAAGCTTTGTAACTCTTCATACTGAAAATTTTTACATCTTTGGAGGCTGCAATGCAAAAGGTATGAAGAATGATCTATGGGAATTCAACATAAACTATTTAAACTGGAAGTTAATTTCAACAATAAACCCTCCATCTGCTCGTTATAGTTTTGCTTGCGTTTTTTATATAGAAAGATCAATTGAATATTTTGCTATTTTTGGAGGGAATTCTATACAAGATGAAACTAATGATTTGAATATGTAAATTTTATTTAGATTAAATTTACTTACTTTCGAATGGAAAAAACTAGTAAATTATGGTAATACAACGATTAATGCAAGTAATACTGCAATGGCTCATTTCGGAAATTGTTTTTATTTAACTTGTGGGACTGGGTGCACAGAAAGTGTTATTAGAACATTTAAATATTGTTTATATGAAAAATTGTGGGTTGAATTAACAAATATTAATGAAAATCAGCCTTCAAGAGGATATAATAGTGGTTTTATTTTAGATAAGTACTTTTATTTGTTTTCAGGAGGTTTGTCTCAGTGGTTTGAGCCGGTGATTAGATTGGATTTGGAAGGGGGGGATTATTTGTGGGCTGAAGTTGAACATTTACCATTACTAGCTAAAGAAAACTATGGATTGACTCTGATTGGAAATACTGCTTATATTATGGGAGGTTATGATTATGCATATTTATTGTATTCAAATGAAGTTCAGTCAATCGATATGAATTCAGGGTATTTATCAGAACTTTCTCATGCATTTACTGTTCCTGAAAAACGGTTAAAAGCATCAATGGTCACTATAAATAATGAATTGTATTTGTTTGGGGGAGTGAACAAAAATATTCTATACAACAACTTATGGATTTTTAATATTGCAAATGAAAAATGGAGGCTCCAAAATGTATCAGGTGACGTGCCTAGTCCAAGACATAGTCATGCTGCTGATTCAGATGGCGATGTTATGGCAGTTTTTGGAGGTGAAGATAGTTCAGGATTGAATGGAGAACTTTTTCTCTATAATTCATTAAGTTATACATGGAAAAAAATAATTCCAATTTCAATTGCCCCAAGACCTACAAAAGGTGCATGTCTTTCGTTAAAATTCTCTAGCATTTATATCTACGGAGGAATTACAAGCACTGGCACAACAGATGATTTTTGGGGATTAAATATAATAATATCTGCGTATGTATCAATGCCTAAAAACAAAAAAGTTGCTTATATGACATGCTATTTGCTCGATGAAATATTTTATACTTTGGGAGGTATTGATGAAAATGGTATGAGCAGTTATGATTACTCAATATTTGATTTTACTAGTTTTTTGTGGGAGAGTATTCAGCATAATAACTCTATTACAAATGGGATTCAAGTGATGCTTAATAAAACTTATATAAATATAGGAGGACAAATACGCTTACAGGAACTAACGAAAAAAATTGTTGTTGTTGATGATAATTTAACTTCGTATGTTTTATATAAAGATTACCCTTATGTTTACTTTTCTGCATTTTCTTATTATAAATCTCGCATTTATTCTTTTGGAGGTGGTTATAATCAAGGGAAATTTCCACTTCACTTAATTGGCACTAATAACTTTTTCTACATAGACATAAAAGAGATTTGTTCTGAAGGTATCTGTGAAGCTAAATGTTCTAAAGGTACTTACAATTATAATAACAGATGTGTAGAATGTGATGCAGGGTATTATAAAGATACTATTGGAAACACTCTTTGTAATCCATGTCCTCCTGGAACTTATAGCATTGTTAATGGTACAAATTCTTATGGACAATGTTATCCATGCCCTTCAGGTAGTTATAACGATATATATGGTTCGAAAATTTGTTTAGATTGTCCTGCTAGTTTTAATTGTCCTTGGGGGAGCAAGGAGCCTATAGACGGTTTTTTTAGCAGTGACCTTGAATCAATACAACCAAAAATGTATGTTTCACCAAGTAGCAGAAAAAATATTATTATATATACAGTATCAACTGTAATGTCTTTTGTTGCAATATTCATCTGCATCATATCTTTTGAAAAGCTTAGAAAAATACTGATTTTCTTTGATATTTACACAGATAAGCATAACCATGAATTATTAGCCCCAATGACACTAAAAAAAAATACTATCGGAGGAATTTTTTCAGTATTATTCATTGTAGTAGCAATAGTTTTTATAGGTTCAGCAATTATTGACTTTCAAATGAGCAGTATTCAAGAATCGAAATCTATTATCCCACTTACTTTATTTGAAAATGAAATTAAAAATTTCACAAATCCTGAACTTAATGTATCAATCCAGATTATAGGAATCAGTCTTAGTTGTGAATTATTCTTTCAGGTAGAAACTATTATCAATGGAACTAAACGAAAACATTATTGCAAAAATCTCAGTGGAAATGGTACAGGAAATGGTATAGAATTCTCATTTTATTGCAATGACTGTTTTATTTCAGGAGAATCTATTTTTTTCCTTCAATTTTTAGATGCTAGTTATGCTTCTGCGATATATGTTAAAATTACTTCTAGTTCTTCAATTCCTAATGAAGTGAGTAGTTTAAAAAGTGAATTATATCCAGATAAGGGTCATATGTTTATGGGAAGTGGTAAAAGTGAGTTTTTTTTTACATTTACTCCATCTTTGTTCGTATCTGAGTTATCATATTGGCCTAGTCCACTTACAGGGTATCACATTTCAAATGATAAACTCCCTATAAAAGGTTCACAAGGTTTGATAACAGACTTGCCTGTAAACTTAGGACTTAATATTTTGATTACTATTTATGAAAACCAGTTCGGTCTTTACACGCAAAGAATAAGAAAACAAAGTTTTTTCATATTGATGTCAGGCGTTATAGGATCTGTATTTGGTATTATGGATATTATTGCTTTTATAATGAAGTTTATTGAGGGTTTTTATCTAAGTATAAAAAAAAAATTAGTTAAAAAAAAAAGTCTGAGTATGATATCATCTAAAAGAAAGCATATTAAGAATGTTTGCTTTATAAAACACCCTAAAAAAGTAAAAGGAATTGAAGATTTTGAAGTTGGTCAATCCAAAATAGAAAATGAGCACTTAGTTTAGGTTAGCATATAGACTAAATTAGTTTGACTTTCTCTTAAACTTATCTTTTATATGTAATTAAGGGAATTTATAAATTAAGTATCAGTTCACCCTAACACCCTAACACCCTAACACCTGCNCCTTGTTTATAAAATTTCAGTAAACAAACTGCAATTTTTCCCTATTTTTCAAACCTCAATAACCTCTTAACTCATTCATTATCCTAATTTAAAAAATTTCTTATAATAAATTCAATATTTCATATTACCACCATAAGAGAAAAGTTCATATAATTAAAATAAATTGAATAGCATGTTAACATATCCAAGCAGGCTAAAGCGTAGAGTCAAATGAGACTGGAATTGTATTATTTTAAGCTTTGCCTTTAGAATATATGCAAAAATGCTCTGCAGAGGAGAAAAATCATCATCATTCAACCCAGCATTATTTATATGCATAAAAAAGATATGAAGAATCAAAAAGTAAACCAAGATCATAATTTCCAGTCCTCCAACCCAACATAATAATAAAGAATAATATTTTTAATAAGCCTATCGATTAAATTACTACAAACAAAAATATTAGCCTGATTACTAATACAACATTTTTAAAAATTTAAGTAGTAAAATTGCTATTTATAATGAAATTATTCTTTAATAAAGTACCTCATAACATACTCTGCTTAAGTACATAAGCCTATTATATCTAATTTACAATATAAAAAAAATCAAAAAAAAATATCTTTATCAAAACATCTCTTTAAAATCATCAAAAAAAATATACCAGCAATCCATTACTTCTAACACAAATATTTATATTCAAATCAAATCGCAAACTATATTCTCAACTAACTATAATCATAAATAAAAAAAAAATACACTATTCCTAAACTTATCCTTCAAATAATAATCTTTATAATACTAATCCTTCATCTCTTCAGCCAGCTTACGAACTTGATCTGAAACTATAGTCCCATCAAGTACATCAATTTGCCCACATCTTCTTATAACCTGAGGTTTAACATCTTCTTTTGTAAAACCTTCGTAAATAGGATTGCCGGCTAAAAGTAAATTTTTCAAACTGCTAAGTTGACTTAATCTACTAACTTCTTCCCAATTCTTGATTTTATTATTTGATATAAAAAGTGTATTTAATCTGACACAGCTTTGAATCCCATCTAATTTCTCAATAAGATTATAAGAAATCCAAAGTTGTTCAAGGGTCGCTCCAACTTCATCAAGACCTGTGATTTTTCTTATAATATTTCGACCTAAAGATAGGATTTTTAAGTTTTTAAGGTTTGACAAGTTCATTATTTTATCGATTGAATTCGTTGAGAGTGAGAGTTTTGTACAACTGGTTAATTGATTGAGACCTTGATCCATTTTGTTGATCGGAGGGTTCCAAGCACAAAGACGGATTTCGGTAGCTTCAGAAGCACGTAAACTTTTTTTTGCTTCCCAGTCTTGAATCGCTTTTGCACAGCCTATTGCCATATTAAATATAAGTAACTTCCATTATCTTAAGTTGTTTGATGAGAAGTTTGGGAGGATTGATTAGATAATTTAGTTTTATTAATGAATATAAGATTTTTGAATGATGAGATAATCATTTTATTTTGAAGTTTTATGTGGATAATGATTATTTTTTTTAGTATGGGATTGAGTTATTTGATGATGGATTTGATTTTATTATGGTTGTAATTTTTGTCATTTGGATATAATGGGAAAGAGTTGTTTTATTTTCAGTGTAAATAATATCACTCAAATTAAATCAAAAACCCCAAAAATCCTCTTCTCAAAACCATCCCTTTCTCTCCTTAACTCCATCCAATCATACCCTTAAAAATTTCCTAATTCTCCAAGGATTACAAAACCAAACATAAAATACCGTAAAAATGTTCTAAATTAACCTTATAATTTATTCTAATGTGGTTTATCTATACCCTTCTCTCAACTGTTATAGCACAAACCAATATATACATACCTCCAGAAAAAGTTCCCCCAAGTCCTAGAGCCTTTGTATCTCTTAATTACTATCCATCAATAAACACTTTACTCACATTTGGAGGATACTCAGGGAAAGATTATTTCAGTGAAATCTGGCAATACAATCTCGATACAAATTTCTGGTCATTGTTATCCCCAGGTTCAGAGTTTTTTCCTTGTAATTTCTAATCAGTTTCTAGAGCAGAATATGGGTCTTTTAAAAGTGCACTTCTTATTGATAAACTTTATATTTTTGGGGGAAGAACTTCAACAGGTTTGAAAAATGACTTGTGGGAATTTACTCTTGAAACTTTATCATGGAAAAGTTTAGAAGCTACTAATCCTCCTTCGATCCGTAGAGCTTTTGCTTATACTTCTTATGTTGAAGATGGGCATGAATATTTTGCTATTTTCGGAGGGGAATCAATGACCGGAAAACTGAATGATTTGCATGTGTAAATGATATTTAGTTTGAATATGACCACTTTTCAATGGGAAGAAAGAGATCTTGGTATAAAAAATATAACTACTATGAGCTTTAGTACTATGGTGTATTATAATAAATGCTTCTTTTTGGTAAATGGATTAGGCTCGCTTAAATACAATTTAATATTGCACAGGTTCTGTAATGATGCAAATTATTGGGTTTTAGAATTATCAAATGCAATGTGGGGTAGAGGATTTATAAGCGGAATTGTTTATAATGAATATTTATACCTTTTTTCTGGAGGGTATAAAGAATTTTCTGAGTATATTGTAAGAGTGAATCTTAAAAATTCTGCTTTTAGTTTCGAAGAATTGGTTTCATTTAATAAAATATCAATCATTTATTTTGGACTAGTTGCAAATGGTAATTTAGCTTATATATTTGGAGGATATAGTGAAAAAAATAATATGTTTACAAACGAATTATTTTCAATCAATTTAGACAATGGACTTTTTACAACAATATCTCCCCGCTTTGAAACACCTGAAAAAAGATTACAAGCATCAATGCTTGTCATAAATGGTGAATTGTATTTATTTGGTGGGAGAAATCAAGATACTCTTTACAACAACATGTGGATCTTTAATGTTGAAAGCGAAATTTGGAGACTAGAAACTATGACAGGAGATTTACCTACTCCAAGATACAGTTTTGCATCTGATGTTGATGGAAATGCATTAATAGTCTTTGCTGGCGAAGATGCTTCAGGGCTTAAAAACGACATATTTATTTATAATTCCCTAAACTCAGTCTGGAAAAAACTAATCCCTAAAACAAGTACAGCGCCCAGACCAAATAAAGGATCCTGTCTTGTTTTTAAATTCCCTCTCGTTTATATATACGGAGGGACTACAGATTCTGGAGTTTCAAATGAACTCTGGTTGTTTGACATAGGTAGTCTTGAGTTTAAAAAAATATCAGAAAGTAGTTCACGTTCTTACGCCAAATGTAATATTTATGCTGATATTTTCTATATATTAGAAGGTAATGATGAGTCTGATCGTTCAGCTTATGGATACCTTACTTATAACCTAACATCAAAAATCTGGCAATATTTTAATTACGATAACTATTATCGTTATTCTCTTGGTATTCAAATAATGCTTAATGATACATACGTTAGTATTGGTGGTCAAAACTTTTTAGCTGACACAAGTAACTTTTTTGCTGTTTTTTACCCAAATAATAAACTGTGTGTGACTTACTCGTTAATTGATGGTATTTATTTATCCGCTTATGCCTACTATAAAAACTATATTTATTCCTATGGTGGAGGGTATTTTCAAGGATCAACTGCAGTATTTTTGTTTGGAACTTATGATTTTTATTACCTGAAAATGGAAGAAATATGCCAAGGATGCTCATGTGATGCAATGTGCTCTAAAGGGACCTATAAAAGTAATAATGGCTGTCTTCCTTGTGAAAAAGGGCATTATAGTGAGATTATGGGAAGCACATCATGTTATCCATGTCCACCAGGGACTTATAATCCTAAAAAAGGAGGATCTTCATATAGGCAATGCTATCCTTGTCCAGCCGGGACTTTTAATTCAAAATATGGTTCGGCTAAATGCTATGATTGCCCTTCAGCTCTTGATTGCCCAGTTGGAAGTAAACAAACAACAAAATTACATCATTCAAATGAATATACTTCCGTTCAACCAAAAATGTATACACCACATTATAATAATATTGCTAATTATTATATCGCTGGGATAATAGTTTTCTTTTTTTTGATCATTGCTGGGATTTTGTCACTTAAAAAGTTAAGAAACAATTTGAAAATCCTTGATATATTTTCGAATATGCATAATCATGATTTAATGGTACCTATGGTAATGAAAAAAACTAATCTTGGGGGTTTTTTTACTGTAATTTTTGTAGCTGCTACAATGGTTTATTTTGGTACTACGATTATTGAATATTATTATAATAATGTTCAAGAAACAAAAGCATTAGTTCCTTTGATTGTTCTTGAAAATGATGTTGATACTTTTAAAACAGAAAGATTTCTTGTAACATGCACATTAGTTGGATACAACGGAGAATGCGGTGTTAATAAAGTGTGTAATTCTCAGATATTTATAAATATCACTGGTTTTGCTTCATCATCTTTTGAATATGAATGCGAAATTATTGATAAAATCTCATGTAGAGTGTCTGTTTTATGTAATGACTGCGTACAAATTGAAAGAGGAAGTGTTTTTATTAATTTTAGAGAAAAACTCAGTTATGCTTCTGCTATTTATGTTAATGTTACAAGTAATTCTTCGATTCCTAATGAACTAAGTAGTATACAAAATGAATTGTATGCTTCGGAAAAATATGTTATGATTGGCTCAGAGGCTAGTGAATTTTATTATACGACAACTCCTTCATTGTTTGTATCAGAATCTTCTAAATGGCCATCTCAACTTACAGGATATCATGTATCAAGTGAACAGTATCCATCTAAAGGTTCAGAGTGTTTAGGAGTTGATTTATCTGTTTCTGCTGAACTTAAAGTTATGATTTATTTATATAAAAGCAACTCAGGGCTTTATACACAAAGATTGTTTAGACAGAGTGTTTTACTTTTGATATCAAGTGTTATTGGTTCAGTTTTTGGGATCATGAGTGGTATAGCTTCTTTTATGAGTTTTATGGAGGATCAATATTTAACTCTTACAAAAGCGAGGATTAGGAAAAAGAAATTTAGGGATATCACGTTTCAAAGACAGGAAATCGACTCTTCGTATTTTGGAATTAGAAAAAAATCTTCGAAAAGGTTTGGGAGTAGAGTTCTTCCATTGAATGATGAGATGACTATTTTGCATAAATAAGTTAGTTTTAATTGTCATGTCGACTTTTGGAGTTTTAAGTGAGGGGTCTTTTATATTTTATATTTTTTCACACAGACCTTCAAATATTAACTATACTACAATGCTCTTAGTGGAATTTTCTAATAATATTCTATAATAAAGTCCATTTGTATCATCACAGCTACCTTAATACTTTCTATACTTTCTATATTTTCTAACACTTACATATCCTATTCTCACATCCTTAAAAGTACCTATTTTTTAGTCTTACTACAATTATTATACAAAAAACCTAAAATTTAATATTCACAGAATACAAATTCTATTTCAGTTTTTAGTCAAAATTGAAATATTTTGCTAAAGTTATTTTAAAATACAAAATTAGAAACCAAAAAACAATGTGTAAAAACCAAAGCTAAATCAATATTTAATAATAAAATAATAAACAAAACCTAACAAACCTATAAAAGAAAAAAAAATTAAAGCCATTTAACCTATAAAATAATTATCTGCCCCATGCTGCTTCCACATTTAATACATCAGCAAATGATTTGTTTTTATCTTCAAGCCCCCCCATAAATGGGCATTAAAGGACTAGTGAAATTCTTACAAGAATCCGCAGATAAGTCAATCAAATCAACAACTCTCGAACAATATGCAGGGAAAATCTTAGCATGTAATGCAACCATGTCAATGACTCACTTCTTACTTTCCACACAATTTCTCGCAAGCGTAGGTACAGGAATGTTAGTTGATGATATAGGAGATCCAACAGCTCATTTGGTAGGTCTTTTTTCAAGAACAATCCAACTAATTGAAATTGGTATAAAACCAATCTGGGTATTTTCTAAACAAGTTAAAGACCTTGCACCAAAATCAAGCTACATCAAAAGTAGACAAAATGAAATGAGAGGGTTTCCTAAAAGAAGTACAAAAATCACATCAGAAATGTCAACAGATGCTATAAAAATGATTAATATGATGGGTATACCTGTTGTAGAAACCACAGAAAATGCTGAAGCTCAATGTGCTGAACTAGTAAAATCAGGTAAATGTTATGCTGCAGTTTCTGAAGATGCAGAAGCTTTAGTGTATGGATGTCCTTTGACAATAAGAGGAGTGAAAAGTAGAAATGATCCTGTAATGGAAATAAAACTTGATGATATATTAAGACAATTAGACATCACATATCAAGAGTTTGTTGATTTTTGTATATTATTAGGGACGAAAAAATGTAAAAACATCTCAGGAATGGGTGGAAAAAGCGCATATAAACATATTCAACAGTGCTCGAATATAGAAAGTGTGTTAGATAAAGTTGTAAAAGGACATAAACGCTATCAAGTGCCTAAGGATTTTGATTTCGTTGAAGAAAGGGTGAAGTTTTTAGAACCTGCGGTTGTAAATACCCAAGATCAGGAGTTTATGTGGAAACTTCCTGAAGAAGATAATGTTAAACAGTATTTAATTGCAGAAAAAGGGTTTTCAGCAGCAAGGGTTGAAAATGGATTAAAGAGTATATGTAATAGATATGGGAAGCCAACCCAACTCAAAATAGAATCATTTTTCCAAAACCCTTTGAAAAGGCCACCAGCGCCTATAAAGAAAAAACCTAAGAAAAAACCACGGACTTTCTTTAACAAGCTTTCTTATTAATATTAGAGATTTTCATAAAATGAATAGTTTTTAAAATAAGGATAACCTAGAAAATCATCCTTTTTTTTTTGATGATAGTAATTTATTATATGGAAACGCATTTAGAAACGTATCATATGGGCCATAGCAGTGGAAGCTTTAATTTGGTCAGTGAGGAAATCACTAATGAAATCGAGAAGCTTATGAAGAAAAAGTCAGATTACACATCTTCTATTGAAGAATTGTCTTCTATACCTAGAAATGAAACTCTTAATGAACTAAAAGCAAGCAATAGCTTACTTGGACAAAAAATAAGCTCACAAATATCTGACCTTAAACACTTGCGAAATTTTTTAAGCCATTCTGACTTAGATGCATTTATCAAGATTGAAGATTTTATCAAAACTGTTGAAGAAAGTGAAAACACAAACATTGAAGTTTGTGCAGAAACTGATTATGTAGAATATGTGCGAAAACAACAAGAAATGATGATGAAATTACTCAATCGCATCTCGTCACTTCAATGGGAAGTTGAGCAAGGGTATTGTCGTATAAAAGACTCAGAAGAAATTATAAGAAGTTCAAGTGTACTTTCACAAGTACAAGAATGTTCTTTAGAAACTCCTCATCCTTCACGTATTGAAAAATGTTTCTGTGCAATCGTGTAGTAAGTTTATTATTTTGACTAGAATTAAATAGAATAAGATTTTAAATTTAAGTAATTGTTAAGTGATTTCTATGATTTTTATCATTTTAGGCTTAAGGTTGTGAGTTGATTTTTGAATTTTGTGGCAAAAGACTGTTTTTTAGAATTTTTATATGAAGTTAAAGAAATGTTTGAATTTTTGGAATGTGCTGAGATGAGAGATTTGGTTTTGTAAAATTGAATTTATGTTATTGGTTTAGTTATTATTAGGAAAATAGATGAAAATAAGGAAATAGTTTAGGTTTAGGTTTAAAGTTGGAAAATTATATTTTTGTAATTGTTGTTTTGTGTCTTAGTAAGGTAATGGTATGGTTTTAATTGGATTTTTTAATAGATTTGCTATTCGTATAACCAAGATGCAGCAATAAGATAATAATTACATTTAAATTCATAAACTATTAATCAAAATTAATATTAGGGCATAAATTCACACAAACTAAATTAATAAATTTTCCACACCCTGAGACCCAATTTTTACACTAAATAACTATTCTCAATGATTTTGTTGGCTAGCGTTAATATTAAGCATCCTACTTCTAGTTGGATTTCTTTCACAGCA
This sequence comes from Stentor coeruleus, assembly GCA_001970955.1. Taxonomy (NCBI): domain Eukaryota; phylum Ciliophora; class Heterotrichea; order Heterotrichida; family Stentoridae; genus Stentor; species Stentor coeruleus. The sequence continues at coordinate 20,947 of MPUH01000824.1, read as the reverse complement.
TTGATTAACTACAATATCAGAAGGATTTTGTATTCTGCTTGCATCATTAACAGATTCAGTTCCATCAGGCAGGAGCATGCTCTGACTATCTTCATTATAAATTTTATTAAAAGCAAACCTCTCATGAGTAGTTGTATGATTAGTAAGATTAGTAATCTGAACATACCAAACAGGAAATACAAATATCAAAGCTACAATACAAAAGCAAGATACTGATAAAGCTGAAATTGCATGATTAGTTGGCATATCAGGTAACACATAATCAGTCTGTTTAAAAATATTGAAATAATCTAACAAGCCTAAAGCTGCATGAAAAGTAAAATCAGCAAGACAAGCTGTTATAAAAAATATAAAAATTTTCAAATTCCCTTTGCCTACACAATTACGTATCCAAGGACAGTGATGATCGAAATTCTTAATAGAAATTACCATTATGCATCTTTTACAATGTTGACAGTGACGTGTTGATTTAAGTTTTTTTGTTAGACAATAAGGGCAGATATATTCTGATTTGTACTTTTCATATAAATATTCAGAGTTTTCAGAACGCTTGACATAGCCTGGGTTTTTGAAACTACTGATTAAAAAAGAAATACAGGTTGTTATGAAGAGGATAAGGGAGATTATTGCAAATTCAAGTTCCATGCGAGGAAGGAGGAAGATTACTACGGCGAGGTAGCGGCAAATAAAAAGTAGGATGTAAAGGAAAAAGAGTTTTGATGAGTTGTTTACTGGTTTTAGAGGGGCTTTGCATGGGTTTATACGGTGCCATAAAGTTGGGTGTTTCTAATTAGCGATTACTAGTATTTTTATAAGACCTTCATTATTTTCTTCTTTAGCAATATCAAGTGGTGTTTTTCCTTGTGTATCTTTACATTTTCTTTTAGCCCCGTTTATAAGTAAATGCCTAGTGATTTTATAATTCCCAGAAGTAGCAGCCATATGTAAAGGAGTCTTGCAATCAACATCAGGTTTATTAATATTTTTACCCCAAGCAATAAGTATAACACTCATCATTTCTTGACCTTCAGTTGCAGCTATATGCAAAGGAGTCCTCGCATGCTTATCTTCATCTTCAATTTCAAGGCCGATATTGTAAAAATGAACAAAAATCCTCACCCGACCTAAACCTGCAGCTATATGTAAAGGGCCATGATACTCATGATCTTTAATTCTTGGATCTGCACCATACTTAAGAAACTCTTTAATCAAACGCTAAATATTTTTTTACAAGCCTGTTATGAGTGATTGCTATAAGTAAAGGGGTTTGTTTTTCTAGACTAGTTTGTTGATTTAACATTTCTATTGTTATAGAACTGCTTTGATCTAAGTGTTTTCTTTGTATGTGTCTAATTAAGATTGTAAAACACTTTAATAAGTTCTCTTCTCTGATTAAACAATTTGCTAGATCGTGGAATATGTTGTAGCCTAAAGGGTCGATAAATAGGATTATATGGATTTGTGCATTTTCAAGAGTGTTTTCGAATGACTCAAAGTCTTCAGTTTGCATGAATATACTTAGAGTTGCTTTTAGATCATTTCCAACACTCATTTATTTTTATTCTAAGAAATATGTTTTGTGATATTAAAGGGGTTTTTTAGAGATTGTATAAGAAGTAAGAAATTAAGAAAAGAATATGAGGTATTTTAATTTATATATTTGATAAGAATTATTATATCTTTGAAGTTGAGGAAATGTTTTATTATGAGAAGGAAAATTTATAATGTGAATTTGAGTTATGGAAAATTATTATTAAAGATGTCGAATATGAGGCTTGAGTTCAAGACCACTTCAGGCTGGTATCTAAGTTTTTAAGTTAAAAATANAAGACCACTTCAGGCTGGTATCTAAGTTTTTAAGTTAAAAATAAAAAATTTAGGAGATTATAAGAAATATGGAATAAATTGCCTTCATTATCTATACGAAAAAAAAAGATTAGCGAATTTTATGATTTAAAATAATAAGAAAAAAAGTATGGTTTAAACGAATTCATTACAAACTATGCACTAGTATAAAAAAAATAACACCCTAATATTTTTTCTTATATACTAAATAGTTAAGTTTAACTGAAAAAGGGTTATAAACTTTATTAGATAATATATTATAGTATGAAAGTATGCATATTAAATCATAAATGGACAATATCTGACCTGTCTTAGATAAATATTATCGTAATGGTACCTAAATTACTTATCCTTTCTCTATACACATAAATAAAAAAATCATAAAATATTAAAATCTATATTATTCTAGCTAAAGCTATTATTTCTAAAAAGATATAAAAGTAGAGTTATTTACTGTATAATCTTCAAAACCTTTATCATTTAAACCATTACAGATCAGTATCCTAATAAATCCTTTAATAATGAATAAAGTGCAGAAATTATGTCGAAAATGAGTAATCAAGAACTCAAACAATACATGAGTATGGCAGATATTAATTTTGATCCAGTAATGCTCAGAGAAGCATCATCAAAATGGCTAAAATGGATGATTCAACTCTAGAAAATATGAAAAATACAGCAACTTCTAGACTTCCAACAGCTTCTCAGCCAGTTCACACACTTTCAACTTCAAAAGATTCTAATGATGAAATATCAATACCACTTAGACTAAAGAATTAAGGAAACGAGTTTTTTTAAACAAGGAAAAATAAATATATAGAATTAGGGTATCAGAAATAGGAAAACTTTCAATTTCAAAAAAATTTAGTTAAAGAATAGGATTATGATGAAGCTATTGTATAGTGTAAAAAAGTTTAGTAGGAGAAATGCTAAAACTTTCTATCGTTATGCCCAAGCACTTTTTCATTTAAGAAGTTATGATAAATCCTTAGAGTATCTTGATAAAGATAAAAATCTCTCATTGAAGATACAAATAATAATATATAAACAGTTTTATATTTACTTAATGAAATTACATCTAAAAAATCATTGTTATCAAAAGTTCAAGATTTTCCTAAAGATCAGGTGAGTATAAACCGTCAAGTTACTGAAAAGAATTCAGAAGAAAAAACCTTTAAAGCAAAATTTATCAAGAAGAGCCTAAAAAATCTAAAAAAAATCACCTGAATTAACCCCACCTCATAATATGAAGATGCCTAATTTATCCCAAGATCATATGGCTAAAGGTATGGAAGAGTTTAAAAGCATAACCCCAGAACTTTAGCCCAAATGGCCAGTACTTTAAAACCCATAGACCCAAATCTAATGCAAAACATCTTCAAATCTCAAGTTATAAACATGCCTCCAGAACAATTATCCAAAATAACATAAATAATAACCCCAGAAACCATCAACATGATGACCAACAATTTTACCCAAAAATAACCCATCTTCACCATAAAATCTTCAAGTCCACCTTTTGATCAATCCAATCATATCATCAATGCTAAACAATCCAGAAACATCAAAAATCGCTAATAAAATGATAGCTAAAAGTTTAGTAAAATGCTTGAAGATATACAAATCATCATAACATATCTAAGGAAATGGATAAGTTTTATAAGTAAAACTATAAAAATCTATAATTTTCACCGCATGCAACAACAGAAAATACATATTCATACCTTTATCAATATTTTTTATATCCTATTATATTTTATTTAATATATTAAATCCAATTATCTCGAATATTATCATTAAACTAATTAAACCGGAAGTACATCATGAGATGCATATCTAGGTAAAAGTTCTTGTTTGTTACACTTAAACAAACCAAAATGTATATCTTTTGCTGTTGAACAAAGTTTTCTTTCTGTTGATACTCTACTCATACTATATGCGGTCTTAGGTTTAGGTTTAGGAGTATTTTTAGTCTTGGCAGTTTTTATGTTTTCTCTAATCTTCAAAGGTTTTCTTATGTTGTATATATATTTCTGAGTCTCTTCAAGGAAATTCAAAGTGTTTCTTTGTTTCTGTTTTTCTATAGCCATGTTATAGAATCTTCCAGGATTAGCCAGTTTAAACCAAGAGTATGGAATTGAAGTTTTCCACATAAACCGAATCTGAATATCCCTTACTGGAGAAAACTCTCTTGTATTAACTTTGAATTTCTTGATTTTTATTTCTTTTAAAGGAAACTTGAATGTATTTTGATACACTTCACCTTTAATTGCCATATCTTCTTCTTCTTGCTCGATGACTGCAGGGCTGTAATATCTACCTTTCATATTATGTAAAATAATACCTTAACATATTAAAAATATACTAAAAAACTATGGAATCATCAGGAAGTGGGATTGCTGAAGATATTGATTCACAGAAACTTTTGTATAAATACCAATTCGCATTTCTACATATGCAAAAAAATTTCACTGCTTTAGTTAAGATTATCAAAAGGTTTATGGCTGGAAAGATGTTAAGATTGTATAAAGTTTGGAAGGATAAAACTTTATTTTCTTATACAACAGTTGTATTACATTTACATATAATCAAAACGAGTATATCAAATATTGATAGAAAGTTTAGATATATGATCAAACTTAGAAGGGAAAAAGTTTTTTGTTTACTAATGATGGCTTCAAGTTTCAAAGAGAAGTTTAGAATGTTAAGCGAAATTGTCAAGAAGGAAAAAGAAGCGACTGGGAAAGAATTGAAAATTATGAGGAATGATGTTAGGAGTTTGAGAAATAGTCAAACAGAATTAGAAAGTATGAATGGGGGTACTAAAAGTGAAATTTCACTTAAACAGAAAATTAGTGTTAAGGTTATGGTTGAAAAAATGAAGATAGAGAATATGGAGGTTGAAAGGCAAATCAAAGAACTTGATAGAAAGACGGTGTTACTGTTTCAAGAGTTAAATTTGGCTTTGAATATGTATGAAAATAGTCAGAAGGTTAAAGGGAAAAAAGGTAGGAAGAAAAACAGTTTGGTTATTAGGAAAGGGCTACTTCCGGTATGCACGTGAATGGGAATATAAAGAATTAGTTTATGATTATTTTATAGTAGGTTAGTTTTTGGTTGTGTAGAGATTTTGGGTTGCGATTAGTGGGTAGGAAGAATTGTTTTGGATTACGGTTTGAGTGTTTATTGAAATTAGTTGTATCAATAAAGTATTTATATTTTACATATGTAGACTTGCTATACATTACTTAAAGCAACAACAAAAAATTATATGTTTTCCTATATGGCGTAAGCATAATTAATTATAGCATGAACATTAATAATATTATCAAAACAAAAATTTTCAAACAAATATTTATAAAACTTTCTTCATCCACATCCACATTTGTATTTACAACATCATCTTGACTGAACATTTATTTTCATAACTTAATATTTTTTTCCCTTAAATTCAAATTTTATTAGATTTCTCAACAAAGTGACAAATATCATATTCATCTAACCCATTTTACAATAAAACTTAAGTATTTAAGTTATGTCTTTTTGATAAATTATATCAAAATATTAAAAAATATTCCATTTGTCAAAGTGCCTAATTTTATAAGTCTTTTTTCTTTAAAAGTTTTCAAATTTACATCAATAAATACTAAACCTGTTGTAAGATATCAGAAAAGCATAAAAATATATAATCTTGTTTAAAAATAAGATATATAGTGTTTTTTATTATATTATAGTATTTACTAAGGTTGAAAATATTAGGATATTATATAGATGATAAAGCATTAAGGGTATTTATAAGGAAGATTCAGCTAAAATACAAATCTTTTACAGTTTTATATGTTTAGTTTAGAATTTTTTTTATATTTGCATTACTGGTTGAGTTATCAGTATCATTAACATATAATATATAAAATGGAAGCATCAACTTATCAAGACTCAGCATTATTAGGAGTAGAAATTGACGAGCAGTTTAACTTTAAATGCAAATTCTGCTTTAAAAACCTTTCATCCCGTCAAAACTTACGTGAGCACATGTACATACACACAGGTGAAAAACCATATGCTTGCAACGAACCTGGATGCGAACAAAAATTTCGCCAAGGAAGCCTTTTGTCTATCCACAAGAAAATCCATAAAGAAGTACGAAGGAACCGAGGGGAAGGGAAAAAAATTGAAAGACGCTGTGTTTATCCCAAGCTCACAGAATTAATACCAATTGTAAACCATTCAGTTGATTTACCTTTAGAAATCCTAGAAAAGCAAGAATGGATATCCAAAATCGGAAGCCAGGAGTTTTTATTTTTGTCAAAGTATTTAGCTTTAAAAAGCCACTAAACTATTGATAAAATGGATTTAAATTTATTATGCTTTTTGTGTGAAGTTTAATGATAAGTGTTGTTAATTTTATAATTTTGAAGCTTATTATAAATCAGAAAAGAAGGGTGAAGATTATGGTTGATTTTTTTTAGAAATAAACTTTAATGTTGGTTGTAATAACTGTTTGATACAAGATTAATTAACTTAGTATAAATGCTTAATTGTATATTTTTTAATTATAATTAAGATAGAATGTAGTAAAATAAGTGTTATGGGTAGGTTTAAGGATGAATTTCTAAATAGTTTTCTGGTAATTATAAATGTTTAAGTAATATTGAATTTTTGTGTTGATTTTAGTGTGATATGGTCAGAAAATGCTTTTTGGTAGGGTATTTTTAGGTTTTAAGCTTGGAAAACTGATTAGATCTTGTTAGGTGGCTTTAAAAGCTTTGGGAGTAATATATATATTTTTTTTAATAGTCAGATATGATATTAACTTATATGAAATCTTTATCATACTATCGAAAGATTTTAAATGCAAAATGACTTGGGGTATGATATTATTAATATTTAAACTTCTCTAGGAAGTCTGGTTTAAAGACAAAACTGGCAGGAAAATTTTAACCCTGATCCATTTTTTCAACAGCTCAACCAAAGCAATTAAAAGCTAATCAATGCTTACAATGATACCAAGGGAATATAAACTTGAATAAGGATAAAGATTTTTAAGGTGAACATAAATATAAATCGAAAGCAAAAAATTGGATTATTTAATTATATATAATGATTATAATGAAAAATGCCACGTATTTGGTTTACATATTAATAATATATTGAAAATCTTGATTTAACACAGAAAAAAAAAATCGAAATATTGAAAATATTTGGACTTCAGAGAAACTTTTGTATAAAATTATGTTTTATGATTCTAAAATTATAATTTTTAAATGGTTTTAAGTTTATATTAAATGATCTTGAAGCTTATATGCAGTATGTTGAGATTACTGATATTTGAGTAATGTAATTAAAGAGTTTGTGTTACTACAAATATTTCTTATAACAGTATATATTTATGCTACCCATATTTGTATACAAAAACCCATTTCCTATTTTTATCTGTCAATAATACCCAAAAGCACAATAGAACCTAAGTAAGTAGCCTTATAATTTCTATTTTTTTACCCACATTAAAAGATTAAAATTCTCCTACCAAATCAACTAACCTACCAATCCTCCTAAAATATTTACATCCAAACCTCTCCAAGCCTATCATAAACTTAAAAAATTCCAATCTAAACCTTTTATCCTAAACAAATCCAAATCTCTAAAAAAAATTCTAAAAAAAAATCCATTACTATTTATCATAAAAAAAAAACTTACTACTTTATTATTATCTATTGCAAATTAACCATAATCTCATCCCATTACGTCTGTAGTTTAGCATTAAATAACTTAGAGACAATCAATAATATCGCTTGGGCGAACTCTTCACGAGCACATCTTTCTGACTCTAAAAGCTGCAGTTCTTATTACATAATATCCCATATTGTGACCCAAGTAGCAGATCTAATTTCCCTTCATTTATAAATTCTCTTATAATCGCAAGTCTAATATTCTCGATTTTCATAGCTTTTTCCATAACATTTGAAGCATATTTTATATACAAAACTGAGCTGTTTTGTTTTGCATACTACTTATAAACTCAAAAACACATTCTTCCTCCCAAGTCTCTAAAACACTTTGTACAGTATAGTTTCCATATGGATCTTACATTAAAATCAAACAATTCTCTGTGCTTGGAATTACAGAAAAGATGATTTTTTCAATTTCTTCAGGTCGGAGTTTGAAATCTATTGTTTGAGTTTTTTGCTTCCAGTTTTTATTTTGGCCATTGAGACTATGGTTTCTGGGTTTAGCAAGTTGAGAAATCATTGGTCTTGATCGATATTATAGAGAATTTCTAATGTTCCACCTGGACATTGAGAAAAAAAGGGATGAATATTTCAGAACTTGAATTTATTGAAAAGATCATACCTTCTAGGGATTTAACATTGAGAAAAAAAGGGATGAATATTTCAGAACTTGAATTTATTGAAAAGATCATACCTTCTAGGGATTTACCTGTAAAGTCATCTTTGTAGAAATCTGCGATTTTTTTTCTAGTTTTTTATATATGTAATTGCTTGCTTTTTGTCTTTTTCTATTGAGTTTATGAGCTTTTAGGAAGTTTTATATTGTAAATATTTAAAAGGTTTTATTAGAAGTAAAATTGATAGGAATTGATTGATTTTTGATAGAATTTTTGTATTAAAATACTTAAACCGTTACTTTTAAGATATGAAATAGTTTGAAGAGTAATTAATGGCAATTTATTATGTTTATTGTAAGAATTGAGTTTATAGGGATAATGAGTTTGAGTACTATTTTTGAATAGGTTTATTAGAAAAATTGTATATTTTTTTTGGTAAGACTGGGTTTATGGATAAAATTTTGCAATGCTTTTGAGATATTAATTTTTATACTAATCATAATTGATAATGGCGAGGATGTATTTCTTTGTATATTCCTAGTTGGATTTATGCTTTAAGACTAGGTAAGTTTATAATAAAATAATTTATATGGGGATGATTTTAGATAAGAATGATAAGGTAGATAATATAAGATTATACAAATCCATAAGGGTGATAAATCCTCAACAGCCTCTACACAAAAAAATTATCTGTTTTATAAATCAAGTAAAAAAACCAGACCCATTCCTTTTGTAGTACATTAACCAAAGCTAAAAAATCATTCTTAATCTAAAAACACTTCATCATAAATCAAAGATTAACCCAACTATCAAAAAAATACCCCCATATCATATATAATAAAAAAATTCTAACTTCCAATTATCACAAATTCTCATAAAATCAATAAAGAAATTATTTTTTGCTATAAAACCACATCTATACCTACAAAATACAAACCTCCATTCTAATTTCAAATCATCATAAAAAAATCCATCTATACTAAATACAAAAAACCTCCATTCTAATTTCAAATCATCATAAAAAAACACACTATAATAAATGGAAGAAGACTATAAAGAAAAATATAAGTCTCTCAAAAGAATGTTCAAGGCCTTAGAAAATGTAAAACATATACAGGAAAACTCTAAAGTCTTATTACAACTAGAAAAAGCGACAACATCAATCAAAGCTCTTCAAACACAAAAAGGGTAAAAAAACATCTAGGGCGCTATCAGAGAAACTTATCGCAGCCTTAAAGAAAAACAAAAGAAACGAACTCACTAAATCCAATAAAGAAGATGAGCCAAAAGATGAGTAAAATCTTCAACCTTATCCTAATCCTTTAGACTATAATTAAATCCAAATCATATAAAATTCTTAAAAGCATAAGATATTATAATCATATATAACTCAATATAAAAAACAGTTTTTTTCATTGAGTATTTTCATTTTACTTAAAGTTTATCGTAATATTTTCAACTTATTCCTTTCAGCAAATACATAAGTGATTTTTAAATTCCAAATCTAAATTTCTCTAAGTTAACAACTTAAAGTTTATCCTAATTCTAATGAATTCTTTATTAACACATATTAAAAAAATGATTACTAAAAGCTAAAAGTATTTTAATATATAAAAAACCCATCTTAAGATTTCCCATTTATTATACCGAATCTTAGCTTAAAAAATTATGTACACCTCTAGTGAAACAAAAGCTGGAACCCTTACAGATATATCGAATTCAAGCTTTTTACTGAATGAGAAGGTATCTTTTACAACAGTGTCAACTGAAGCTGTTGCTGATTTTAAAAGCCCTTCAGCTAAAAAGCCATGTTTTTTTAAAAGCCCTGGACCTATTACATGTGGAAGAACAGTTTGTGAAAATGAATTTTTATCTAGGGAAAAACCTAAAAAACGAACCAGAAACGAACTGTGGACTAGTGAAAACAAGAAATCTAAAATGAATTTTGGCCCGTTGACCAAATTAGTCACTGAATTGTATGATCCGGATACAGGGATGACTACAGCTTTTAGGTGTTTTAGAGAAAAAGAGATTATAAAAGAACAAATTATATCTGAAAGCATAATCAAGAATGAATTTGATGATGATTGTCAAACAGATGATACACAGATTAAAGCTTGTGTAAAATTCATGTCGAAAGCTCTTGAAGAAGCACTTTTAAATCACAAGATTTAATATATGTTTATTTTAGTATAAATAGATTATATAAAGGATATTAAAGGATTTTTGTTCATTTTAATTGATTTGGGTTGAATGAGAATAATATTATAAGATAATATAAAAATAGTAAAGATGTGGGTGTTAGGATATATTTTAAAGATCAAAGTTGTAATAGTTATGTTTATGATTGTTTTTAGGGTTTTATATTGAACTCATTTTTGGAATTTTGAATTCAAGAGTTTATCCATTTTTTGTTATTGAAAACTTTTAGTTTGTTATGTTTTCAAAGATGTGTTTTAAGTTAATGGTAAATAGTTTGATAAAATTAAAGTATAAGTTTATGATGTGGAAGTTAATGTTGAGGTAATTTATATTTTTTACTTTAGTTTGATGTTGATTTTATTTTGGTCATGCTGCTGATCAAGGAAAAGAATGAAGAGGTTTATTTTTAGGAGGAATTTGTAGTTTGAAGATTTTTTTTTCTAGATTTGAGATATTAGAAGCTGTAAACTGCTTTTTTTAATTGATTTTATGAATTTCTAGTATAATACCGCTTTTGGTTGATAGTCTTATGCATTGAAACTCATCATTCACTTGTGATTTTTAAATCTTCTAAATAATCTTAAAATAATTACATTTTAGATGGTTTTTTAAGTTAAATCCAAATCGTAATTATTTTCATAAGTTTTTGGTTTTATTAATATTTTGATAAAGAGTTTTTAGTTTCACAATAATCTTGTCAAAAACCTGCTCGACTATTAATTAAAAATAATTCCAAGCCATAAAAAATTTCTACCCAAAGACTTCAATACAATATCTATGAATATAAAATTTAAAATGGTCCAAACTAAATAATTTTATATAAAAACATCTAATTAAATCATCTACAACTTAATCTACATATAAAGCCATACATACAAAAATAAATCATTCTATCATAAAACTTAAAATCTTCAATCTACCTCCACATCTAAAATTCTATCACCCAAAAACCCCTTATCTTTCCTTCAAATACAATAAACAAAATACCTTCTACACCCATAATCCAAAAATCCTATAAACTATAAACCTAAACCCTGATCTTCAAAATCTCCACAAATTCCTCCTTAATCACAACACCCAACCCAATTAGCCATCCCGAAACAAAAATCCCTAATCACAACTTTTACTAATAAATAAAATCTTTAAGCTCCATAATCAATCAAATATCTTAAAGTATTTAATAAAATTAGCCTGAAGATTAAAATATGATAAAATTCGAGTCTAACATCCAAAGCAAAAAAATAGAAGAACTCAAAAAAGTCTGTACAACCGTCCTTCCTCATATACAACGATCCTCATCCCCAACACATGGAAACCGTTCTCCAAACTTCCGAATAAATCGCAGTCAAAAACTACTTCTTCCTGAAGTTAAAAACATAAAATGCTTAAGTGGCCGGATATCAAGGGTATCCAATTTTAATAAAATAAAAGTCTCAACAACTCGTTGTGGTGTCGTTTATGGTCATGCTACTAATTCTTATAAAGGTCAAGGACGATACAAAAAACTCGATTATATAAGTTTAATACCAAATCTACCATGCCCAAGAACAATCCCAGAAACAATCTGGCCTAGATCTTCATATTATGCAATTTACGATGGACATAGTGGGAAAAATTGTTCTAAGTTTTTAAAAGACCATCTACATAATAACATATTATCAGATGTGGATTTCCCTACTAAAGCGAAAAAAGCTATAAATAATGCATTTATTAAAACTGATCAAGCTTTTATTAGTCAAGCTGAAGAACAAGGGGATATGTCAGGTTCTTGTGCTATTATTATTATGTTTGTTGGGTCTAAGTGTATAGTCGCTAATACTGGAGATTCAAGATGTTTAGTTTCATGTAATAAAGGGACAAAAATTATACATGTTTCAGCTATACATAAACCTGATGAACCTAAAGAAAATATTAGAATAATTCAAGGTGGAGGTTCAATAACACATGGATATATTCTTAATAAAGCTGGAGAAAAATTAACAAAAGGACCAGTTCGGGTAAACCCAGGTAAGCTTTTTGTTTCTAGAGCTTTTGGGAATATTGATGCGAAAATCCTTAAACATGGAGGAAATCCTAATGTTGTTATAGTCAACCCTCATATTAAAAGTTTTAAAGTCAATGAAAATACTGATTTCGTACTTTTAGCTACAGATTCATTATTTGATTTAATGTCTAATAGAGAAATTGTTGATATTGTATGGAATAGTTTTCATAAGTTAAGAGGACATGATTTAGCTACACAGTTAAATGATGCTGTTGAAGATTTGATTGATGAGGTTAAAAATCGTGAAATACAAAAAAATGCTACGGTTGTGTTGATTAGTTTGAAAAATCTTATGGAAAATCTGCCTGGGGAAAACACTTGAAATTGGTGTTTTGGTATTGGGGAGTTTTTAAGTTAAAGAATTAGAGTTGATAAATTATTTTTGTTGTAGGTTTTAATGAATAGGACTTTTAGGAAGTTTGGTATTTTTATGGATTTTTAGATAATATTTGTTGGTTTGGATTTGGAATTTTGCTAGTTTTTTTATGTTTGGGAGTTGAGATAGGGTTTGGATGTTTTTTGAAAACTTTTTAGATTTTATGGTATATTTTAATTAGATGGTTGGATAAGCTTAGTTTTTGGAATTTTATTGATTTGATGTTTTGAGTAGAGGAAAATAGTTTTTAGATGATTTTGTATAGATTTTATGATTTTCAGATTACTTGATTAGTACTTTAGAGTTTTATTCAAGGATTTTTGCATTACTTTTTATTGTGTAATCCTTTTTTGTAGTAGCTGATGTATAAGTTGTGGATTTTTACAGGTTTTGATATTTTTTCTTATACTTTCTTTAAATTTCCCCATTGTTGGGTAGTTTTATAACCTGTTTTTGTCAAGATTATCAAAGGTTTGTGTAAAGTGTTTTTTTTTAGTAGTTCTAACTTTTTTTATTGTATTATTTTTTTCACAGTCAATTGGTTTGAGATAGTCAAAGCTGATCTTATAGTTTTTTTCAGCTTTAAAGGTTTAGAAGTTTTGGTATTTGGTGACGATTTCTTAGTGAATTTTTTTTAAGATATTATCTGCAGAGTCAGGCTTTGATGATTTTTTTTATAAGAGTTGATATTTTATTACTGTAAAGGATTTAGATTTTCTTTCATTTATTTGTTACACCTTTTTTTTAAGCCGATTATATAAATCCTTTTATTAGTATTCATAGTTTATTAGTTTGGGTATTTTAAAAATAGATAAGCAGTGAATGATGAAAAAAATAGGGTTGGATTTAGAGAAATATTATGAGAAAAAATACTAAGCGATGTGTTATAAAAAATTGTGATTTATATGAAACTTGCTAATAAAATAGAAGAAAAGTGAGGAAAATCCTTTTTTATGTTTTTTAGTTCAATTTTTAATATGCTATACAAATATCCTAAAATCAATTTTATAACCTTGAAATCTTAGGGAAAAATATCAGTTTTTATAAATAACATAAATGATATTCACTGTTAAAACGATTTTAAATATATAATCATAATAACTATTGTTAAGCTATATTAAAACCCAATAACCTGATTTTTTATTATCTTCGAAATTACCCATATATTTAGTCCATCTTTTCTATAAGAAAACCAAAACCTTATCTAAACTTTTTATCTTCATCCCATAGACTTTGATAATATGCATATCGTCTTTTATTTTTATTAAAATTGATCTTTAATAATTTTAAAGTTTCTTTAAATTACTGATGTTTGATAAAGTCCTTTCTGAAATATCCCCAGATATTTATACATACCTAAAAAATCTTGGATTTTAAAAGAAGTTTGTAATTTTAATGGGCAAAGAATCATGGTTAGATTTTTGTAATGATAAAATTAGATCTTTGTTAAATAAAAATTTTGATATTTCTATAAAGCAGGTTAGAAATACTTTTGCTATGATTTGAAAAGTTAGGTTATGAGCTAAGCTTGAGCCTCTTCTTAGTAGTATGAGCATGTGGTTCATATTTATTTATATTCTTATGTTGATTTTAAATGCTTTTATTTATGGCATCGATAGAGACATAGGAAATTCTATTGTTATAGGACTTTATTTGTAGTTACTTTTCTTAATCTAATTTTCTTAAAATTGCAATATTTCACATCATTAGCTAAATTAGTCTAAAAGAACATAAAAAATCGATTTTCCTTTCTAACTTATGATTCAACCCGAAATCACAAAAAAATTATCACTAACAACCTAATTCCTAAAAAAATCTTTTTTCTTTTCTTATACAAAAAAAAATCATCATCAATCCTACTCTAGTTAAAAATAACAAACACAAATCAAACTAAAAAAAATAGCAAAAATCAAATTGTATAAATGTCCATAATCAAAACATAAAACAAAAATAATAACTCAAACACTTAAAATCGACAAAAGCATATCTCAAAATAAAGATTTTATAATATCTAATCTTATAAATGGTAAAGAAATCTGAGGGGATTTTTATCTGTTGGTAATTTCTAAATAGTGATGAACCAATCAAACAATATCTTCGTTATCTAGACCAGAACCACAAATTTATCATTAGAGATCTAGGTGAAGGTCAGCTTTTTATAAGACAAGATGCTATAAAATCTGTCAAGGAATGGGTAGAAGAATATCTTGACCAGCAAACATTCAGAAAGCCCGAAAGCGCCAATAATTTCACTAACTAACACGCATTTCAGCAATCAAAAAAGGACTTTAAAATATATTCTTCCAATAAAAAACCCATTTACTTAAGCTTAAAAGTTTTTAGAAATATTTTAAATCTAATCATAACACAACTTTTATATAAAAAAAGCAGATTCTAAACTATAAAACTATAAGTTTCTATATAAAATCCTTGAAGATTTACAAAATTCTTCTAAAAAAGTCTAAATTTATCTAGTAAAGTGATTTACTAAAGATTATATCTGCTAGTGACATAAGTTGAAGCATTTGGTGTCCAGCCTTCATCAAGATAAGTATGCTGATGTCCAATTGGGTGTTTGAAATTTTGAATAATCGCATCATGTTTGATTTTCTTCAAGAACTTCCTCACTGGATCATTGTCGTCAGTGACAGTCGATGGGATAAATGGTCTCTTGAAGTTGGAATAAAAAACAAGGGCGATTAGGTACCCAATGCTCAATGGGATGATCCAAGCAAATAAAAGATTTCTAGAAAGGATATGCCCAAAGGTATATTGTGGGACCATAATGTCAACTAGAAATTCAGGATTCATACCATCATATACCCAGAGATTGCTTTGGAGAGGGGTAATGATCCTTTTATGCTTGTAGTAGCCTAAAAATGGGAAATCAGGATGTCCGTGGCCTCCACCTCTTGTTGGTAAGGCTTTGATCACTGCTCTACGAAACATTTATATACACGAATTATGTAAATGGCCTAAACTTCAAATAGGAAAATGATAGAGAGTTTTACGGTAACTTTGAGATTATTAATAGGCTTTGTGCTAGAGTTTTAAAATCAGCAGATGCAAATGAAATCATAGGCTTTTTTGTGAGGGTTTAAGGGAAAAGAGGATGGTAGGAATTAAGGGTTTTAGATAATGGTTTTTATGCTGGTTAAAGAAAATTTTGTTTTATAAATCAAAAGCATGAATGTGTATAACATTTTTATTATGTAGCTTATATAAAATACTGATTTAATATTTGGTTAAGATATTTTGAATCCTAAAAATCTGATAAATGTGAAGAAGAAAAACTTTTGTAGCTGTAAATGATAATAAAATCCACTTCAAAATATAACTAAGCAAGATTGAGTCACAAAATCAAACTTAAAGTAACAAAATTAAATGTGAGAAAAAGAAAAATCACGAACTATCAAAATTAAACAATGAAGCTAATCATATATTTACAATGAAATTTTAAAATATTCAGAGAACTCTATAGTCAAAATAAAAAATTAGCTTTTATCCTAAACCAAGAAGTTGAAGATAAATTCATATTGAAATCTAGCAAAAATTTTACTTAGAAATATTTACTAAGTATTTCCCTTTATAAATTACACTATCAATACATAAATTCATTCGAATAATCCTATATGCTAAAAATACATTAATTCCTATATTTTGTTCTAGGAGTGCTGAATTTGTTCATATTTAAAAGATGTATTTGGTGAAGTGACTCTATTTATAGTTATTAAGATTTTATGCTGATTTTTTTCAGTAATCAACATCTATAAGTTTTATAAATAGTCACATCCAGTAATCTAATCATATCCAGTAATCTAATCATATCCAGTAATCTAATCATATCCAGTAATCTAATCATATCCAGTAATCTAATCATACCCACATACATTTTCATATCTTTGAATTTATCTTACTTTTTAATCACTAATATAAAATATCATTATTATCACCATATAATCAAACTAACAGTAAAAATAAACTTAAAATCCTATACAAATCTTATTCACCCATACTAAATCCTCACACAACCTCAATATAAAAATACTCTTACTAATTCATATTTACAATAAATCTTTATTATTCATATCATAAAATCCGCTGAATAATGAACTTTATATTTTTTTCATCCTATTATTTATTCTATTTTTTTCATATATTTCAATCTGTTTTCTTGCATCAAAGTTAGCGAGTCAACTTTTGCAAATAAGGCATTTTAATATTTTTTTCCTTATTGATTAATTTTCCCTTATATCTCACAGAATATAAACTTCCTGAAATCTTTACTTCAGCAAAAGGATAGAAAGATGATAAATTTAAGGCTTTAGACTTACTGTATTACCCTTTAAATAAATTTACATCTGATAATTCCATATTATGTGGAAAGATTCCGTTGAAGTCAAAGTCATTAGACTTGAAGGATTCCCTTGTTCCAGCACTGAATTAGCTTTATACCTTTATGCTGATGATACTTTACATGATCAACTTCTCCCTATTACCGAAGAGAAATCTCTTTATTTACCTTATGATGCAGTGTATAAATTAGAAATTATAAACCAAAGTACCCAGGAAGTAAAGACAGTGAGGTTTAAAAGAGACCTTTTCAAAAATGATGGAGTCAGATGGTTACCTTTATTTACTCAAAGCAATGATTACTTAACAGAACTTCTTGAAGATGTCCAAATGCCAAGAATCCTCATGATTTTCTATAGAAAAAAGCGACTTAGTACAATTGAAGAGCATAGTTCAACAGAAGAAGCTCAAGAAATTCAAGATGTAAAAGTATCTCCTTTAGATATTGAGGGTGAGAAAAATAACCCTGATGAAAAAATTGGTATTGAATATAAAAATGCTTTGGAATTCGAGAGGAAAATAAGGGATGAGCAAGAGAAAAATATGAAAAAATTGGAAAAAGAGCTTAAAGATGCTTTGGAAAGAAACAAAAAAAGAGAAGATTCATTGTTGCAGTTAGTTAATGTTAAAGAAGAAGAGCTTATGGCAGCACAGAAAGAAATATCAAATTTAAGAGGTAAAATAGTAAGGCTTGAATATGAAAACACCCAACTACATGATTTACTAGAAAGTTATAAATCTGAAAAGGAGTGTTTAAATTATGAAGGGCTTAGAAATGAACTTGAAGTTTTTACTCATTATTTCCATGACAACGAAGAGATTTCCAAACTGAAATCCAAACTTAAAAACTATGAATCCCGTGATCAATCTCTTCATGAACAAGAACTCTTACTCCTTGAAGCTATAAAAGGTAAGCCTGTTGATATAAAAAAAGAAAATGAACTAGTCTATTCAATATCAGGGAAAAAAATCAGCCTTCTAATCTTAAATGGGTGTTTAATGTTCAGAACACTCAGCTCCCTTGAGAAATTCGATAACTTTTTCCTTCTTAAAAAAGAACGTAGTATGACCCCAACATCAAAACCTCATAAACGCGCTGTTTCTGACCTTAAAACCCAAGAATCTGACTCTAAAGCTATAAGCCCAAAACGAATCAACACCTCTTTTACCTTAAAAAAACCAGCATTTAAACCATAAAACTACATTAATTATCTAATTATCCCAATTAAGTTTTATTAATAAAATATTTTATTTTCATTTGGAAGTTACTTTTACCTACAAAAGATGTATTTTTTTTTACAGATATTCTTATTATTTTTGTTGGGTTTATTTATATGTTTATTATTTATAATTATATCATGAAACATAAAATTATAATATTTCATCTTCCTTTTAAAGCTGATTATCTAAACTTTTTAAAGAATATTTTATTATCGTCAATATGTTAAAATAAAAATATATAAATAATCATCCTCTGTACTCAGATTTAGTTCTTCGATGAATATTTTGATTTAAAGAAGGGACAAAACTGTATTTTGGGGTCTTTGTATTAAAAGCATCAAAATGTATAAAAGCTGGTGTAGGTAATGGGTTTATATGTATTTCATCTTCTTTATCATTTATATCTTGAAAACTGTTTATCATGTAGTTTTGTGTTGTGATTATTGATAGGGATTTTCTATAAAATTCATTTTTCATTGAGACTTGAGTGATTCTGCAATGTAAAGCTTTTTTCCTTTTGATGATCATATTTTTATTAGTGATTATAATGTTTATAGCTTAAAATTGTATTATGTTATTTTTGCTATTTTTTAACCCACAACTTAATTTCAACCAAGCATAAAACCCATAAAAAAAAACACAACAATCCATACCTACAAAGCAATAAAATCCTAAAAAAACCATCATAAAAATATCAAAAACAATTCTAATAATATTATATAAGATCAAAGATTTTTCCTCAGTCTATGCTTAGCATAAAACGCACTAAGACTTACTTTATTATTCTGAACCGAAGGGGTCCTAGCTTTAGTACTAGTGATTTTTTCTTTCCCAACAGGAGTTATTGACCTAACACGTACCGATTTCCGATTTTTAAACAGCCTTTCCATCTTTGGGGACTTAGATACAAGACGTATTGAATTAACTATTCGTCCTTGTGGATGAATTGAACCTTCAGATATTCTCGCAACCTCTAAATCTGGACTATTATTCACAGGACTAGCTCTTCTATCAGTATCTTTTTCCATCATCCTAAAAGGTTTACTTTTAGGTTTTGGATTTTTTGGAGGTTCAGGTTTAAGTTTAGTTTCACTAATCATCTGAGACATTGACACATGTTTTTCAAATTCTGTTGACCCATTTATCAAATAATATACAAGATTTTCACGTTCAGTAACAGTAACTTCGGTATTAATAAACATGTCTTTAAGATCGATTTTTCTAGTCTCGCTACTTTTTTCTAGTTTATTTTTCAAGCTTTTGTATAAACCTTCTCGTATTTCACTGCTTTGATATAATTTGTTTAATCTTTTTATCCAGAGTTCTTTGCTTTCATTAGTTAGTATTTGTTTTGTTATAGGCTGATCACGAGGAGTTTCTTCAACATCATAGCAAAAATAGTCTGGAAGTGGAGCTGCTAACGGTGTAGGTGGCCGGGAGTACACATCTTGTTTATTAAGCAATTGATAATACTCACGGTCAGCTTCAGCTAAAACTTGTATCAAATCCTTAGCAATATTTTCCAATGTTCCAACTAGCATTTGTATATGCGAATTAAGCTTTTGGATTGTAACCTCAGAAGGTTCAGGCTGAGATTTCAACGAAGGTTCTTCTTGATTTTCATTAATAGATTCATCAATAGATTGTATTGAACTCCTCAAGCTATAATTCGTGTTTATCATAGGGAGTTTAACCTGTTCTTTTATAACAGAAGATGGTACTAAAGGTTTTAATATTTTCCTTAAATCAACATCAACACCTTTCAAATAATCTAAAAAACTTATCTGACATCGAGTTTTATATTCTTTATGAACACTTATAACATGTTTTAATATTTTTGTGATTACAGATATTTCTTCTTCGAATGAGGTTTGAAATAAAAAAAGATCATGTCTTAAAAACTTTAGATTTTCCCAGATTTTAAAAATATTATCTGAAGCATCATGTAAACTTTCAAGCATTTTCTTTTGCTTGATATCGTTTTTTGTTAAAGTTGTTAAGATAGTAGCGATTTCTTCAAGAAATGAAATTTCTATAGCGACTTTTGATGGAGATGATGGGATTGGGTCTGATGAAGATTTTTCAATTATTTCTTGAAGGTAGATATGGGATGATGATGATTTAGACAGAAGGAGTCGGATTGAAGATATGGCTTGGACTAGGCTTTGTACCATAGTTGAATGTATTATTTAAATGTTTTTGAAGGGGCTTTTGAAGGGGTTGAGAATGAGTTTTGAAAATGGAAGGTGAGAGGATGAGGGTGAGGAAAAATGTGCTTTTTGGATGAAGAAAAGATGAGGATGGAGTGAGGAAAGTTTGAAGGGAAATTGTGTAGATAGAGAGATAATGATGGAGAAATATGGAAGAAGGATTTTTTTTGAGGATAGTAAGGTTTGGTTTATGATGAAGATGATAGGAAAGATTAAGATGAAAAAAGGCTTGATTGTGATTTGTTATTTGTAAAGTTGCTTTTGTGTTTATTTTAGTTTTTGCTTTTTAAGTGAGATTTTGAGTTTTAGGGATTTTTAGGTAGGATTTTATTAGAGTTTATGCTTATTCT
>MPUH01000823.1:0-33016 GCA_001970955.1 Stentor coeruleus | reverse complement strand
GTTTATTACATCAAACTATATTATTCCAAAAAAAGTAAATTTCACTATGTTATATACTTAAAACATTTATTATTATACTTTATAATAAGTTGTATCTATTTATATAATACTTTATATACAGAATATTTTGTGAAGTCCTAAAATATATTTTATCCTTCTATGAAATTAAATATAATATTCTAAACAATTTTCTAATTATCAAAAACAAATTAACAACGAGTCATAAGACTAGATCAGAAAAAAATACGTAAGTTTCCTTTTTTATAATAACCAAATATAATTAATTTGAATTTTTATAGTCAAGATTTTTATTAAATAAACTTAAAGTATATACTTTCAAAACTAAATATTTTTCACTGTCATGCTTATTCTGGCTATTTTTAATTTGTATTATGCCCCTGATCTATAATTCTTAACATAAAATAGTTTATTTCTTTTATCAAGATTCATATAAGCAATATCTATTTATAGCTCAATTACTTATGAACTTTATTTAAATTGTCTAAAAGAATATTTTTTGAATAAAAATAAAAATTCTTTATGTTATTTGAATTCAGTTTGCTAAATATTAAGCTAATCCAATGGTTTATACTCAACTAAAAATCTTATTAATACCTGTCAAAAACATTAAAAAATCTTGTTGTGATAAAAAATAAAAGCATGTCAAACCATCATGGGCATTTTTCCCACAATATTGACAATAAGTACTAGTATTTTTTGATAAACTTATAACTCTTTGCAATTAAAACAAAAATAAACTTTGATTTTATAATAAAGAAGCTGATTTTTTATTTTATATATTAAATCTGATCCTTGACAAAATTTTATAAGGTTACTCGTATTTACATACNATATATTAAATCTGATCCTTGACAAAATTTTATAAGGTTACTCGTATTTACATACCCTTTACATGTTAAAATAGGGCAAATGAGCTGTTTATTTTTAATAGAATTAATCCAAGAAACTGTACATTTAAAATAAATTTTATGATTTAAAGAATATAATGTTATTATAGCATCAATTGGTTGATTACATCTACAAAAAATGCTTAACTTTTTCATATTTATGAACATTTTTATATTAGAATCTTTTGCTTTTTGTTTATGAAATAGTAAATTTTTGAACAGTATCATTTCCAAGAAATTCTATAAGGATTCTAATAAGCAAATCATCATCAGTAAGTAAAGTTTTTTTCAAATTATAATATGAGCAGATAATACATTCGTGTGTATTATTTGTAAACTTAGTTATGCACATTTTTTAAACATAGTTTTTAATGCAATCAAGGCAATATTTATGTTTGTAGTTGCATATCTTTGCCCAAAGTAGTTCTTTTGAATTGAAATATTTAGTTTGATTTAGATGGGCATCGCATTTCATTAAGGTCTTAATTAGATTTATTTTAACTTTAGCTTTTTTTTTGCATTAAAAGGAAAAATGCTTTTTAATATTCAACGATCAGAAGAGTTCATTGAGTTTTCTAAATTTTTAGACTTTATTGTTTGTTTTGAATTTTTCATAAATTTGAGGTTTTTTGCTATACAATTTACCAGGTAGCGGGATTATTGCTGGAAGTTTTGGGATGTGGAAATTAAGACTAGAGATTTGAAGAGGATTTTGCTTATCAGTTGAACTTTGAGAATTTCTTGAGTTTGGAATTTTATCTTGAGAGATTGAAGAGCTTAGAATTCTTTTTCTATATATAACAATTTATAAGCATTTAAGTTTTTATAATAAGAATTGTATATATTCTAATCCTATACTAATAATCATAATTCTAATAAACACTAATTAACATATGGAAACTCTTATAAAATATCTATTAAACTATTTTTTAAATCCTATATTTAAGTAAAAAATTTTAATATCACTTCTGTTTGTATTCTATTAAAAATCTTGGAAGCAATTGTTCTTTACTAAAAAACACAACCCAATCTTTTTTTGGTTCATATGAGTGTGTTTTACCATCATTCAATGTACTAATGTCTTCTTTTGGTCCATTACTTTTATTGCCTTTCAGCCCAAGACATGCTAATATCCACTTTGAATCAGAAGCATACTGAATAGGAGTATCTGGATTTAATGCTGTATAAATTCCATACCCATGTACTTTTCCTTTAGCTATTGTTACCCCATTGTCAACATTGCCAATTTTAAGCCCTTCTCTCATTATAGCATCATAATTAGCATATTCTGATCCATGCCAAACATAAACTTCATTAACATTTTTATATCTTTTACATTCATTAGCCATTGCTTTTTTTTTTATGGAATAACGTTTTTCAAGTTTTTTGTTTACAATAAGTTTTACTCTATTAAATGTGCATCTTAAGTTTGAGCTAACAAAGTTATTAAAAGCATACTCTGCATTTAAATACTCTTGATCTAACAAACTTTTTGGATGCAAAGGATCCTTAGGCTTTCTTAATTCAATAATTTCAAAATCCTTTTGTGAGACAAAATAAAAGCAAGTCAATCCAAAATGCGATTTTTTACCACAATAGTTACAAATTTCAAATCCACAAGTTCTACATCTTGTTGTATTTCTTTTGGTTAGTATTATAAAATTATAACAATTAATACAAAAATTCAAATCAATTCCTATAAACTTTAACTGGTCTTTTATACAAAATAACAAGTCAGATCTTGGGCAAGAATTTATTATATTATACGCATTTATATAATTTCTGCACCCATATATAGGACAATATAAATAATTTTTTCCTGTACTTTTTATCCAAAACTCAATACATTTCAAACACAATCTGTGGTTTCCAGCGCAAATTAAAACTAAATTAGTATATTCTTGATTACAATTATTGCAAGATACTACAATTTCTAATGATTGCCTGATAATTGGAGTATATGAACAAAAGTCTCTAACATGATTAGGCCCATAAATTATGTTTAGAAAATAAAAAAAATGATCGTCTGTTAATAATAAAGTTCCTGCAACGCTATTGAAATTGCACAAAATACATTCATAAAAATTGTTTATGTTATAATATTGGAATTTTATTTGTATATATGATTTTATACAATCAAAACAATATTTATGCCCATATTGGCATACTGAAGACCATACTAGGTTTTTTTCATCAAAGAATTTTATTTGACCTTCATGAGAATCGCATGCTAGTTTAAGTGAAACAAAATTAACTTTAACTTGAGGGTTTTTTTTTAATAATAGTTGGACTAAAGATTTTACTTGAGCTATATTTGAATTGCTAATAGCAGATACTAAATTCTTTGACTCTATGGTTTTCTTGAATCTTAAATTATTTGGTTGATAGTTTTGAGTAAATAGCTCAGCGTTGTTGCGGTTTTGAAAGTATTCTTGTATCATAGGATAATTGTTTTGATTACAATTCGGATATTGCATAGACTGAAAATAGATTGAATTTTCTGGGATATTATTTATATAAACAGATACACTGTTATCAAAAGTTTGAAGATTCCTAGGTTGAGGATTATTTTCAAAGTTTAACAAGGATTGATCACTTGGATTAATGTTCATAATAATTATATTTTATCCATATTTCTTTAAATTAGTCTACAATTTCCTTCCTTTAGCATAAAAAAATATAAAAATCAATTATAATTTGTATTTAAAGTATAGTTCTAACTACTTATAACATTTCTCTAATCAAATATCACAAATAAAAAAAGCTTACACAATATATAGCAAGTCTTATATAATTAATCACTTAATCAATCTTGATAATTTTCCCATATTCCCACTGATCCTTCGTTTCAATTCCACCAGAAGTAATCGAAATCCCAACCCCATGTTTTTTCCCATGTTTCCATCCACCTTCATACCTATTCCCATTAGTCCAATAATAAACTCCAAATCCATGCATAAGCCCATCTTGCCATTGTCCAACATATTTTCTCCCATCACTCCACATATGTTCTCCAATCCCATGAAATTTGTTATTAACCCATTCTCCTCTATATATTGTCCCATCTTCCCAATTATATTCTCCAATACCTTCTTTTCTACCTTCTACATAATATCCAAAATATCGACTTCCATCAATCCAATTATCAACCCCAAGTCCATGTTGATAATCATTTTCCCAATAACCTTCATATTCATCTCCATTACCCCATTTACTTAACCCAAGGCCATTTTTTTTATTATCTTCGAAATTACCTTTATATTTTATCCCGTCGATACAAATTTCAGTAAAATTATCTTGGATTTGTTCTAAAGCATTTTCTATTATATCTTTGTCTTCGAGTAACTGTTTTGTGAATGTTTCAACAGACTTTTTGATCATATCTAAGTTACGCTGATGGGCACAGAATTTAAAACGATGTAATTGGGGTTTTGAACTAAGCCAAACTGTATAATAATTACTATAACCATTTTTCTCTTTAGTGTCAGGAGAATGATGTTTTGCTGTTGAGTATGGGTTTATCCACTTCCCTTTAAAAACTTCTCCGTCAGAATGCGTGAATTCTCCTTTTCCATATGGATAACCATATGACCACTCACCCTCATAACAACTTCCATCTGGCCATTGAACTTTTCCTATCCCATGTCGGAAGCCTCCAAGCCATTGTCCTTCATAAACTGTTCCTGATATATAAATGTGCTTATGATCTTCTCTTTTTGTTATAGGACTGTTGGATAATGTTTCAAATATGTCCATTTGAGGGAAGAAACTACTTGATAAGGTGAGTTTTTTTAAGAATTGATACCTTTTCTTTTGTATAAAACCTTTCCAATTTGATTGTATTAGTACTATAGTATTGTCTGGAAAATTAGATTCGGTACTTAAAGTCTCTTTTATTAACATTGGTGTTAAAATCTATTTGTTAAATACTGTTCCTTTGATTTCGTTGTCTATTCTTGCCATACATTGAAAGCATAATGCGCTGTTTGTATTCCCCATTGTTTAATTGTAATGAATATTTTTTGGGATTTTATTAATAGTTTGAAAAAGTTTTGTGAGGAAGTTAGGGAGAAATTGTTGTTTGTTTTAAATGGAAATAGTTTAGGAATTCGATGAGGATTGTGTTGGGTTTATGTTTAGAATGATTTAAGTAAATAATGGAACAATGATAAAATAATGGTGATGAGATGTTTTTATTAACGGCATTAGCTTGGTAAATCTGTTAAAGATTGTAGGAATATAAGATTTTAATCATAACTATTTATTACTCTATTATCATATAGTATTTTATAAATTGGTAAAATTTAAACAATTTATAACATGCATAGCACGTATACATAAAAAAATATGCATGTATTCTATCTACAATCATACGAAAAAAATATAAAAATAATTTATACAAAAAATACATTCTTAATCTTCAGAATTAATCTTAGACTCTATCCTTTAATATATAAAACAACAAGAAATGGCTTTTAACAAAAAAGCGACCTCATCATCATTCCTTCAAGACTACGAAATCCTCGAAGAAAATCGATTTTTTGATACATTTGTCCAATACATAGTCCTTGATAAAAGAAAACTCGACACACGGGCAATTTTAACAAGAGAGACAGTTGAAAAATCCCCAGAAAACATGACCCGAATGGATGCTCTAATAAAAGCAAAAGATAACAACTTAGTCTTAGCAGATGAAATTTATATAAACCAAGTGAATTCCTTAGCTCTTGTCTATACTGTCATGCCTTTTTTAACTGATTCACAAAGTTCATTAAGATCACTTCTCAATGCAGACGTCTTAACTTCATCACAAAAAGCCAGGATCTTCCAAAATCTATCATCTCTTATTGCTTCTTTACATGAACTTGGAGTTCCCCATTTAGAACTATCCCCAGATTCAGTTTATGTTGAAAATGAGTCTACAGTATATTTAAAGCCTTATAGGATTGTCCCAGATATTTATATTGAAGAATCTTATTATTGTTCTCCTGAAGTATTATCAGGGATTCCTTATTATTTGCAACAGTTTACAAGTGATTGTTGGAGTCTTGGGTGCATTTATGCTGAACTTTTTATAAGCTTAGCACCATTATTTCAGGCACCTTCGGCTCAGGAAAAGATTTTAAAGATGTTTGAAGTCCTGGGAACGCCGAATTTCCAAGAAGTTGAAGAGTATCTGACTTGGGAGAACTATTTAGAACTGAAAACATTGGCAAAACAGAGCAAAGAGCCTATAAAACATATGATTTTTAGTAGTGTTTCTGGTAAAGAAAAGGATTTGGTACTTGGGATGCTAAGTTTTGCTCTAAGTTTTGCTATTGACAAAAGACCAGAAATTAAAAATGTTGCTGATTTTTTATATGATGAAGATGAAATTTCCCAAATAAAAGATTTTGAAGAAATTCCTTTACAGTTTGAGATTCTTGAGAAAAAAACTACATCAGCACATTCTTCATTTAGAATAACCAAAGAAAAAGAACAAAGTTTACTACTGGAATCAGAACCTAAAAAAGTTATATTTAAAATGCCAGATGCTATAACCGATAATGTGCTATATATAAATCTTATATCAGCTATTAATATGGAACTATTTAGATATTGTACTGATGAATATTTTTTAATTTTCAGCTTTGACTTAGATATTTCTAATAAAGCTCAGAAATTTACTACTGGGCTTATTAAAGCCGGATTATCAGCCCAGATAAATTTTAATAAAGAAATTCCTATAAACACAGTGGATTTTAAAAACAAATATCGGACCAATCCATTAATCCTCCAAATAAATTTGTGTTTAGTAAATGGGAATAGGCGCAGAGAAGATCCTTTAGGTGTTTGTGAAGCTTATCTTGGTCTGTTATTTTCTTCACAAGTATTAGGGAATTCAGAATCAGTTGTACATGGATGGTATCATATGACATCAGGACAAGGAGTTATAGGCCAATTACAACTTGAAATTAGATCAAAACTCCCATTTCGCCAAGTAGAAAATTATAAAAAATCATCATTATCTTCAGAAAATTTACATGGTCCTGATACACAAAAATCAGATATTTCTCTTATAAAAGGTATATCACAAGATTTATGTAATCTTACTGCTCAACTTAGAGAAAAAACTGAATTTAAACAGAAACAGGAGGAAGAGTAATTTATATGTAGAGATATGAATTTTAATGAAACTTTAAAACAGCTTAAAAAACTTCTTCTTGATAAACCTTAAAGTTAATAAATGTGGGTTTTTTTGAGGATTAAGTTTTTTGAAAAACAAGCTAAAATTTATCCTCATACCAAAGAGTTTCTTACTAATAATTTAATTTAAAAGCACAACCTATATTGATTATATATATTTCTCCATATCATTTACATACCTTATGTCAAATTCTAATCATCATTATCAAAATTATTCTCTACTTACGTGTAATATAAGGATTCTTTCCTCTAAACTTTATATACTCCTCAGCGAAGTAAGTCTCAAAACAATTAGCTTTCGAACGATGACTCCAACGAGATTGTACTCTAGGAAGTATTGGAGTACTTATCCAGCCTATTTCTTGAGCTTCAGTCTGAGGTATAACAGTTTTGAAATTAGGGGGCATTGCCCCTCTAGTAACAGTTCTTCTTAGAAACTCAGAAGAAAAAGCTTCTTCAGTTGGGTCTCTGTATATTGATGGCTTATACATATCTCCAACTGCTCGAGGATTATATTCTGTTGGCTTTTTTGTCACTACAACTAAAGAATATGGATTTACTCGAAATCGTCCTGAAAAGTTCTCAAATTTCTTGTTCCAGTTTAAAATGTTTTTATGGATTATGAGCTTGTGCACTTCGTTTGTTTTCTCTACAATTTCACCTCTAGGTTTTGTGGTTTTCGACTTCATATGGCAAAATGGTATATTATATTTAGTATTCAGAAGGATTTTTATTAGAAGGAAGATTTTGGGTTTATAAAAATGATGATGTTTATTTAATGTTATGTGGTTTTCGGAAGTTTTAGAGAGTTTTGATTAAATTTTGGAGTTGGTTGATTAATGCAGTTATTACTATTAATAAAGCTTAGATGTATCTATAAAAAATGTCAACAGGAGATTTATTATCTCACTTTTTAGTAATGCTTGAGCATTCAGATTTTGCAGAACTAAGGCAGACATATTCATCAATAATAGTAAAATAATTGATACTTTAGCTCAACTGGATCCTATTAGTAAAGCTTTATCATCAGCATATCTTTTAAAATATCACAGTGAAAATTTTACCTTAACAAACATGAAGGGGTATCTTTTGTGTCTTTTGAACTTAAAAAATTATATAGGGATAGAATATACAGAAAAAGCATTATGCGAAGTTAAAGAAAAAATATTAATGATGGCTTATCACCCAATTTCAGCAACAGAAAAAATAAACATCATACATAAATTTTCAACTATTGCATGCAGGTTTGAGAATTATAATAAGCATATTGAAGATATTGAGTGCGGAATAAATACATTTAGGGCTTATATTTATTAGAAGAACAAACACTTCAATTGGAAATATCTAAACTTGATGAATGGAAAAATTATGTTGAGAAATTGATTTACACGTTATTAGAATCAAAAATAAACAAATTAGATAATTCGATTTCTTTATTCTATGATTACCTCGAAAATTACATTATTAGAAATATAAAAGAAGATATGCTTTTAAATGAAATAAAAAACTTTATAGTGAAAAATGAGAAATAAATTTGGACTTACTTCAATCTGTGAAATTATTAAAAATGTTGATAGCTTTATTATCCGTCCTTGTTATTGATGATATAAATTGCATTAACCTTGAAAAAGCTTTTAAAGAATTATACATAAAACATTCAAACACTTTAAATAATTTAAAAAAAATTACTTTAATACTTTAAGAGGGCATATTCCTGATTTTCAAGTAAGCCTTTCATATTTTTTAATTCAATTTTTAAAGAAAGGCTGCTCTTAAGATATAAAAAGATATTTTAAAGAATCTGCAAAAAAATCAATTCTGTTGATGTATTTATTTGATACTATTAATTTGCTTTTAAGATATCCAAAAAATGTCCAGTACGCTTTAGCTGAAGTTTTTGTAGGCTATTTAGATTCTCCTTTGTCTTACTCTAAATTTATTTTTGAAAAAATCCAAAAAAGACTAAATTTTCATGTAATTAGTGAAGAATGGGCAAATGATTTTATTAATATTGTGTGCGGACCGCCTTTTGTGAACAGATACAGACAATTTATAAATGAAAATGACTTGAGATCAACAATTACTCAAGAAACTTCTAAAATCTTAATTATAGATCTTCCAAAAGGTTTATATGGAATGAATACAAGAAATGAAGGAATGATTTTAAAAAATTTAAAGTTTTTAGACGGTCTTAAAGGAGGAATTTTCAAAAATTGCATGCATGTTCTTGGGGATTTCCTTGCAAGGTATGAATTTCAAAGATAAAAGAACATATAAAAGCATCATCTTTGATAAAAAATTTGGGCCATAAAGTAGGGGAAACTATTGAAAAAGATTTTTTGGATCAATTTTAAAAACTATAACAATTTCAGCTTGTGATTATTTTATAGGGGGAAATTTACCAAGTGAAATTGCAACTTTTCGAGATTGTTTCATAATTTTAAATGATGACAATAATGATTTAAAACAAAATCTTCAAATACTCTATTTTTAGGGCAATACGGTTTCAATAGAGAGAGACAAATAAAAAATAAAATAAAGAGCTTAGAAAAGAAATAATAGGAATAATACTTAGGTTTAAAAATTAGTTTTTACTTTTAAATCTTATTTTAAAAGCTCTCCTGCTTTTTAAATAGAGTTTCCTTCGTATTTATTTTTTTTGTCTAAGTTTTTCAAAAATTGCGCATAAATCTCATTATGAATATTTCCGAAACTTTTACTATAATTACCCCATAAAATCTTAGTAAAAGCTTTACCTCCAAAAATTCATCATTAAAATAATCTTTAAGTTATTCCAAAAATTCATCATTAAAATAATCTTTAATTTGTTCCAAAAAAATTCATATCCTACAATGAAAATAAAAATATAAACCCCTATAAATTTCCCACAAAAAAAAACCATTAAAAATCATAGTATCTCAACCATGAACTCTATAAAAATCAAAATCAAATTCTTAATAAAAACCCTTATAAATAAAATGGTTATATTGTACCCGATCCTCTTGGTAATAAGCCTAGGTCATTTAATATCAATCCTAGAAATAGTCCATCCATTAACCATTACCCCATCTACTCATTACCCATGGTCTCCACAAGAGCCACAATCCTCCCTAACTTTGAAATCTCAATCTGAAATCGACTCCCACCTACAATTTTTATATACACACTACAATGATTTAATAAACTCAGACTCTCCAGATGCTGTAATTTACACAAAATCATCAGAAATAGGCCAGCAAATTGCTGAAGCATATAAAAAAACTTTAAAAATCCCTTCAACTATCCAATCAAAAAACATATCTGAAGACTTACTTCTTAGTCCAGAAATAGCTTGTAAACGTATTTATTGGCTTCAAATCCGTGATCGTCTTGAAAGTAAAGCTTTCACAAGTTACTGGAACGATGTCGAACCTTTTATACCAAAATTCAGTCAATTCATCCAAGAAAATGTGACAATTCACGAATTGTCTTTATTAGGAGAAGCGATTTTATCGTATAAAAAAAGGGAGATTCCTGTAGTGAGTAGCATAACTCCTGATCTTCAAGAAATAGCGATAACAGCGTATAAACGAAATATTGATTTATTAGTATATGGGTCAAAAGAACAAGGTAAATTAGCAACAAGTGCTTTTTTCTTTGATGTTTTAAGCAAAATGTCAAGTACANAGGTAAATTAGCAACAAGTGCTTTTTTCTTTGATGTTTTAAGCAAAATGTCAAGTACAGAATTAGCTGAAGTATATTTTTTCCTACCAGATCCTGCATTGTTCCACGCTATAACTAAAATGTTATCTTACGAAGGTATAAACACCACAATGACTATAGAAATTCACTATGATAAAGAGAGGTATATTATATTCAAAAGCCTTGGAGAAAATCTTGATAGCAGTTGGTGTGGGGGAAAATGCACATGGGATTCTTTGAAAAAAGTATTAGAAAAAAGGATGTATAAAAATGATAAAGCACATATGTTTGCTTGTGATGTTATTGGAGATGCACCAAGTGGTTGGAAAGATTATTTAGTATATGGAGGTGGGGTTTTTGCAGTTCTCTTATTATTTATGTGTAATACAAAAGCTGCATTATGGGTAGCAAAGAAATTCAAGTCAAAAGCTGAGTAGTTTCTTAATAATCCTAGTTAAGATTTTTATCAAAAAGTATTTTATTATTTCTAATTTATATATTTGTCTATATAAAACAATTAAAATGGACTCATTCAAATGTTTTATACAATCATGCCAAGAACCTGCTGAAATCCTCTGTTCATGTAGTTTTCCATTAATCCCAATCTGTTCAAATCATATAAAAGACCATACTTCTGATGCTGTTTTCAATAGACATTCTTTCAGATCTATTTCCCAAAGCCAGAATTTGTGTTTAAACAAACAGACTTTACTAATTAACGACTCGAATTTTCCAAATTCTACTTTGCATGTATCCCCAGGTACAGGGTCATTATCTTTACTTAAAAAAGAAGTATATCAAATACCAATACCAAAAGATTATGAATCTGCATTTCAAGATATGATTACAACTTTTGCTAAAAAAGTCGTCAATACACAAAGAGATGCTTCAGAAAGTATAAGCCAAGAGTTTATGAAATTTTATAATTCCTGTCAGAAAATAATTCCTAATCTAATCTTAGACCTAGGGACAATTGCTAACGACATCATAAAAATATTTAACGATATGCAATCTTTTATAGAAAGTGAAACTAACAGTCTATTAAAAAATTTAATCTCTTCACTAATCGATGATAATTTAATGAAAAAAGTTGCAGGGCTACTGACAACAACTTGCTTAAAAGATGTTGTAAATGATTTTTTCACAGAAATCATGCTGAAATCTTTCAACTGCCAGTCAGTTCTATCATCATTTACTAAGCATTTTAGTAAATTTCTCATCAGCACAGATTCTTTACCCAAATATTTCAGTGATTTCGAAAATATATACTGGATGACATATCAAGATACTATAGACAATTATAATTATAAAATATCGAATTATCTCAATACATTTTTTAAATCAATTACATATCAACATGTGGGAATATATAAACTTTTTACTTCATTTGATTATAAAAATCAACTTGTATCAGAAAATAACATATCAATTGTACCTGATTGGATTATGGTATATAATGTATTATTATCCTATGAAAAAATTATTATGTCAAATCCTATTGAAGTAGCTCCAAATGAAATTTTAGTTTTATTGTGTTTTAAAAATTCAAGTCAATCTTTTCTTTTATTTATTTCTGAGTTTACAACGTATCAACTGAAAACTTTTAAGACTGCTGATTTGATTATAGCATCTGGGTCTTGTTATAATCAAGTTATTGTTGTGAAAACTCTTGGGAATAAAGTTAAGAGTTATTTTATTTTTGAGAAAAAACTTATTCCAATGAATAGTTTTAGATTATCTTTACCTAAATTTAGTGTGACTTCTGCTGCTGTGGCTGAGAATTCTTTGATTTGTACATTGAATACTGGTAGGATTTATGTTTATAATATTGGTAAAAAAAAATGTATTGAAGAAATGAAAATAAGTTTACATGAAAAAGATAATGCTTTGAGTATAAAATATAGGGTCAGGCAGAGAATACTTATGCTTAGAACTTTAGAGTATGTGTATTTTTATAATTGTCATTTTCAAGAGATTTTTAAGGTCCAGAGTTTGAAAAAAGATGTAGAAATTTCAGATAATGAAGGAACTGGGCTTTGTTTTTACTGTTTCTCTAAGGGGAATTTAATGGTTTGGACATATGATCTTACAGCTGAAGATAGGGAAAAACTTGGATTCAACCCTAAAAAACTTTGGAAAAGACAAAATGTGTCGTTGTGGAAAAAACTTTTTATAAATATTATCAGTCATGATACTTTACCTATCGATGCATATTCACAACAAGCTAATAAAATTTTTTTACCTATTGTTATTTATAATACTGAGCTAAAAAATGAGGATTCAATAATTTTAGATAAAAATTGTGATAAAGATAAAGAAATCAAATTTGTAAATGAAGTTTGCCCTATTTCTGAAGTAGTTGAGAAATATATTGGAAATAAAAATATAAATGGATATGAAGAAGTTTCTGAAGAAAGAAAGTAATGTGATTACTAATAAAAAATATATAAAAGTTTGTGTATTTTTGTATATGAATAAATTTTAGCATATTAAAATTGATGGGTAGTATTTCTTAGGTATTTATTATAAAATATTATTATATGAGAGAAATTATAACAATACATCTTGGTCAAGCAGGANATAAATTTTAGCATATTAAAATTGATGGGTAGTATTTCTTAGGTATTTATTATAAAATATTATTTATATGAGAGAAATTATAACAATACATCTTGGTCAAGCAGGAGTACAAGTTGGGAATTCCTGCTTGGAATTGTTTTGTTTAGAGCATGATATAGATTCTAATGGAATATTGTCCAGAAATACAATTGAAAATTCATCTGGATACTTTAGAACATTTTTTTCTGAAGAGGAACAGAATAAATTTACCCCTAGGAGTATATTTGTAGATCTTGAGTCAACAGTAATAGATGAAATTAGAAATGGTCAATATAGTAGAATGTTTAAGCCAGAACAATTGATATCAGGAAAAGAAAATGCTGCAAATATTTATCCTAGAGGTTCTTTTACAATAGGTAAAGAAATATTATTTTATGTATTAGATAGCATAAGGAAATTAGCGGATAACTCCAAGGATTTATTATACTTAATTCAATCGGTGGGGGGACTGGCAGTGGATTTGGAAACCTACTAGCAGAATATCTTAATATGGACTATGGAAAAAAAACAAAATTATGTTTTCCTATATTCCCTTCACCAGAATTATCAACATCAATCACTGAAACATATAATTCACTTTTTAGTATACATTCACAATTGAATTATGTTGAATGTGCGATTGTTTTGGATAATAAAACAATATATGAAATGTGTCGGAAAAAACTTAACATAGAAATGCCAAATTATACTAATATTAATAGACTTATAGCGCAAGTATTTTCTTCTATTACAACTTCTATGAGATTTGACGGGAAAATAAATGCTGACTTAGCTGAAATCGAATCAAATTTAATACCTTATAAAAGACTTAAATTTATGCTAACTTCACAAAATCCTTTTATTCCTATCGATAATCCATACAACAGTATTTGCACATCAAGTATGATTACTGATTCTGCATTTGAACCATCTTCTCTTATGGCTAAATATAAACTTAACAAAGGTAAATATATGGGATGCACTTTAGCATATAGAGGAGATATAGTTCCTAAAGAAGTTAGTTGTGCTATTTACAAAATAAAAACTCAAAGGACTATGAAATTTGTTGAATCGTGCCCAACTGGATTAAAATGTGGGATTAATTGTAATCCAATCACAGTTATTCCAGGAGAAATGTCAAAACCAATAAGGTCTCTTAGTATGATTGCAAATAATACTGTTGTTTCAAAGATTTTTAAAAAAATAACTGATAAATTCGATTTGATGTATTCGAGAAGAGCTTGTGTTCATTGGTTTATTGGAGAAGGTATGGAAGAATCAGAGTTTTTGGAAGCTAGAGAGGATGCTATTGCATTGGAGAAAGAATATGATGATGCTTTTGGTCTGGGTGAATAGTTGGGAGATAAAGTTTGATTATAAAAATGAGGAATTGATGTTGAGATTAGTATTTATTTGTAGTTAAATAATAAGATAACCTTTGATTTAACAGTAAAAATTATGTGAAATTGTGATGATTTATAAGTACTGGAGAATTTTAAGTCATTAGAGAAGATAAGTTTTATATGAATAATGCAGAAGAAATATATGCTATAAGTCGTACTTTAAGGGAGATACTATGATTTTTTAATTATTAGAAAGGGTAATTTGAGAATGAAAATTATAATCCCATTAAAATTGCTCAGTTTACGTAGAAGTCTTAAAGATGATTTTTATTTTCCAAATTCTCTGAGCCAGCACTCAAAAAATTTAATCCTCACAGCATTTTTCAAAATATTCACCCAAAAAAAGTGAAAATATGAAAACTTTATATTGAAATAATATCAGAAGACTTAGAAACTTATCGGTATTCCTAAATCATATTAAGAAAAATAAGGAACTTCATATTATTCCAGGACATACAAGTAAAATTGAATATTATAGAACAGAGTAAATTATTCTATAATTATCCCTTCAAATAATCATCCAAATCATAATTTTATAATCACTATAAATACCCATCTATTAATTTCTATTACCTTCTTAGAACATAATAAAAAATGAAGTCCATCATCTACGCTGGAATACTTCTCATAATTCCCTTAGGTGTATTTCTAAACTCAGTAGCCAAATCCATTGACTACTGGAAAATCCCTCTCATGCACAATTCTTCGAGCTGCGAAAGAGTCAATATCGAAATGCCAACAGAGGATCTTGTCGAATTTGGCAAGTTCCTAATAGGGGCGACTTCTGACTCAATCTCTATGTATTACAAGCATGAATCAGCTAATCAAGCTCCACCAGGATACTTAATCTCAATCGACCCTAACACAAAAGAAATTGCCCGTATCCCAACTCATAATTTCCCTTCTCAATACCAAATGAATTCTCATGGAATAACCATTTATAATAACAAAACACTTTATGTCCTAAGCCATTCCTATAACAAAGGTGGAGAAATAGTGTTTTTATTTAACCTAGAAATTAAAGACGGACATGTTGAAGCTACATTTTTTAAAACAATAAAAATCTCAGATGAACATGGTATTTATAATGGTATAGCTATTATAAACACCCAATATTTTTATATAACCCAATGGATGCCTTTTGCTGATTCTGAACAAGGTCGTGATGTTTCTATGACAACATCACTTTATAGGACTGGTTTAAACCTTTATACTAAGACAAATTCAGTCAAACTTTGTATGATATTAGTAGATTCAGCAATATGTAGTCCTAAAGCTTATGGACATGTGCCAAATGGGATTGTTTTACATGAAAAGTTGTTATTTGTCGCAGATTCTTTAGAAAAAGCAGTGCTTATCTATCATGTTGATGAAAATCTTGAACTCACAAAATTCGCTAGTGTCCCTATTTCTCATGCTTTAGATAACCTTCACTATAAAAATGGTGTTGTTTATGCAACAGGGATTGCTAGTGTTATGGATTATTTGAAATACTCAGCTTCTATTCGTGAAGGTAAGACTCCTAATAATGTTCCTGGAGGTTTTAGTAAAGTGTATAAAGAAGGATCTGCTTGGAAAAGCAAAGAAATCCTTATGCAAGATAAACTTAGCTTTCCAAGCTCAAGTGTTGTTCTTGATAAAAAAGTGGTTATAAGCAGTGTTATTGACTCAGCTTTACTCTTTTGCCCATTAGTTAAATAGGATTTATATTAAAATCTTTTGCATGCTTATGTTGTAATTTTAATTGTTATAAGCTTTTAAGTATTGATTTAGATTGAAAATTATTTTTAGATTTAGGGTAATGATTTTATTTTTAATATTATCAATATCTTCCTTTATTACAATTTCATCAGAAACTTTATCTTTTTATATTTAAAAATAATAAAAACTATATATAAACATATACCCTTATAAAAAAACCTACATATAATATACCAAAAAAATCAATTTCCAATATAACCTATTATCCTCATATAATNAAAAAACCTACATATAATATACCAAAAAAATCAATTTCCAATATAACCTATTATCCTCATATAATTCTTCATCAATATTTTTCTAAAATTAACCTATAAAATATCTATCTAAATTATTTCAAAAGCTCTTGTCTCAACTGCTGTGTAAACGCATCCTCAGGCAATTCCTCATCCCAATCTTCCTCCCATTGTTTAACATCAAACTCATCCTGTTTGTTCTCATCCCAATTTTCCTCCTGAAATTCCTCTAACTCATCATCTTCCTGAAACACAAACTGCTTATTTTCCTCAACTTCCATAGGTTCCATATCTTTAAAAAAGTTTATAAATATGGATCAAAACCAAGA
The DNA here is from genome assembly GCA_001970955.1 of Stentor coeruleus. NCBI lineage: Eukaryota > Ciliophora > Heterotrichea > Heterotrichida > Stentoridae > Stentor > Stentor coeruleus. The sequence goes on along the minus strand of MPUH01000823.1, from coordinate 15,912 downwards.
CATATTCGAAGACTCAAACAAGTCGCCAAGTAATCCTGTAGAAATCGAAGATATCGGAATAAATCTTGATGATGAAAGATTAAGATTCCCTATAAAAACCCTTATATCTTCAGTATTATTATTTCTTGTAGGAAGTTCATTACTTATCGCAGGATTAATAGAAGAGTTTGTTGAAGATGATAAAAGTAAAGGTATGGCAATGTGGATTATCGGCGCAATAACTTTTATTCCAGGGTTTTTTTATACATATCTATTCATAAAAGCATATAGGGCAAAAACTCCAAGAGAAAGGATGAGAATATTGAATGAAATTCCTGATATGTAAAAAGATTAGTTATTACAAGCTTTGGGTAATTAGCTTGTATATTTTAGTAGGGTTAATTTTTTCACTAGTTTGTATTCCTGATCTTTTTGTAAACTAAACCTTGCCGAAAAAGCCATAACACAACTAGCAGGATCATCTGTATCTAAACTAAAGTCTAAGATTTCACAATTATCTCCAAGGTTAATTGATATTTTTGCAATACCATTAGCATTACTCACAACTTTGAAAAATTCTCTTTGATCTTCTTCTTTTGATTCTTCAGTTTCTAAAATTTCCCTGTTTTCTTCGACTTGGATTTCGACGCTAGGTTTTTTTCTTGGGTTTATAAGTTGGTTTTTTTTCTGTGTTTCGAATTTTTTCTTTATAATTTTTTCTGTTTTTTTCGCTGGTTCAGTCATACTTTCCCCTGGAAAAATCCTTTTAACTAAATGCGGGGTAAAAGTACAAGGTTCAAGTTCTTTTTTATTAGCCTTTTCTTTTTCACTAGCAATGATATGTTGTTTTTTAGCTTTAAAAACCTTTGAAAGATCATGAAGAAACAATCCTCTATGTTTATTATCATAATCTGGACTTTTAAGTTGTTTGAAATATTCAGTTGTCAGGTCTTCTTTATCGAAGTTCCTTGAACTTTTACAGCTTTCAGGCATTGTTTCTATGACTGGATGGAAACTGCATTCTTCCATGTCAAGTTCTTCAATAAGAATGCGTTTTTCTTCGATTTTTTTGGAAACACGGTCTTGTTGAGAGAGGAGATGGTCTTCAATTTTCCCAATATATCTTTGGGATTTAGAGTTTTCATAAAGATGATCGCTTATTGTTCCTATATGTGGGTGGAATGAACAATCATCATAGTCTTTAAGGCTTTTATTGAGAGGGTTTTTATTAGGTAAGCTTTGGTTTTTATAGAAAAGGTCGAATTTTTTATGTAGTTTTTTACTTTCTGATTGTGTTAATACAAGACGGTCTTCATCTGTTTGGCCCATCCAGTCTTCATAGAAACCCATTATTGCTAGGATGAAAACTAATAATGAATATTTATCACAAACTTGATTACTTGATGAAGATATTAGTCTCCATGCATCAAGGAGAAGAAGACGCTCTTCTTCACGTTTTGAGTCGTTACGGACCATTGACATTTGTCGAAATAATTCAATCATCCGTGTGTAGTTAATTTCCCCTGTTGAGTCTATATCAACATTAAAAAAACTCTCTTCGAATTCTCTTTTTAGTTTCGCTATTAAAACTTTTTCTGAACTTGCTGTTATGAATTTTGGAGTCTGTTGGGGAATTGCTTTAGTTTCTTTGTTTTTCCTTCTCATCGCATCGTTGTATAGAAATTTATCTATAGGTTCAGTTCTGTGATAATTCTGAGACCTTTTGATTGGTTTTGATTGGATTATTCCACTTTTTTCAGATTTCGAATTTGACCCTTGTTCTTTTTTCTCACCTGAGCGTCCTTTGCATTTGTAATACTTATTTAATCTTTCAATAGTGTTTTCATCTGCAGTACCTTTCCTTTCAATAATCTTCAAACTTTTCTGACAAAGTTTAGGTTTATAACTAAGTTCAACAGATTTTTCTAAAGCTTTTTGTTCTTCTTCTTTAATCATCTTAACCTTATTTTCCTTTTTTTCCTTAAAATTTGTCACATATTCATAAAATTCTTCATATGATTTTTCCTTTCTTTTAGTTTTAATCTGTGGCTTAAAAGTACAATAATTAAGTTCTTCCATTTCTTTAAGTTCTTTTAAAGCTTTAACTTTTTCTTCAGCTTTTTTAGCTTTATTATAAAAACGTTCTTCAATATCAATTGTAGGTTTTTTAGATTTTGATAACCCAAGTTCTGAATGTATATCTTTAGATGACATAGAGTTAAAATGTGAATGTCCCATAGAAGCTTTTTTTGAATGATCTTTAGTTTTTATTAAAGACCCGGTATATAGAAGTGTTGTTGATTGGGTCATTCGGTGACAACTTTTTGCTACCTTCTGCACTTCAGGATTAAGGAGATATTCAATGTCAAATGTGTTAGAATTTGTTGTATCTTTGTTGACTATAGGGATAAAATTCATTTTAGGGACGTTAAAACCATCTACTATTGATTTTTGGTTTTTGAATCGCTTGCTTGTATTAACAGGACTACTTGTGTATTGAGGAATAGGGTTTTGAACTTCTGGTGGTTCTGGGATTTCTTTTTTTAAGTCTTCTTTCAGCTCTGTTTTATCTGGGAAGGATATTTTAGATTCTACCGTTTTTTGAATACTAATCGATGATAGTGACAGATCAGCTTTAGCTATTGATTTGACCAATACAGAATGGTCTTTAAAAGAACTCTGGACAATCTTCGCCCCTTCTCCTTCATTAATATCCCCAGGATCGGATATGCTTTCATCAGACATTTTAAAGATTAATTACAAATATTAAAGCAACCATAGTCATTTCATTTCTAATACTTAAATTTATTATAATCATCAATTTCACTTTAAAATAATAAAAAAATAATCATCATCTTCAAAGCTTTCCTACTTCAAAAAACTTATTCTTACCTTTTAATAAATGGACGTTCAAGTGATGAAAAAACTTGTCTCTAAACACAAGTACAACTTTAAACTTGTTGCCGAAGAGCTAAAAATCACTGAAGACCAAGCCAGAAAGCAATGGACTTATATATACTGTTGTGAAAAAAATAAAGCCCTTCCCGCTTCAGTCGAAAAAGACCTGAAAAAAGATAAACTAAAATATCAACAGAAATTATCTATAGAAGAAATAAGCGTCTCTGATCTTCTAACAACAAATCGTAAAAAAGTTGACTTCCTTGATCATTCTGATGTAGATTTCACTCAGCAGAAAACTATTTCTATAACAGGGGAAGAGATAACCCCATCAGGTTATTGTGTATTAAAACATTCATTAAAAGATACATTTCAGCAAATGCGTGAAAGAGTTTTAGAATTTCTCCCTGATATTGACGCAGTAGATGATGAAGTAGATGATAATGACCAGTTTATGGATTTTAAAGTAGGTATGCAAGGAGATCAAGCTGTGTTTCAGATAAAAAATAGAGGTGAAGATTGGAGACCTGAAAGCCCTACTGTACCTTTACCAAATTTTGATGATATACAGGTCGTTCCAGAAGAAGATCGTCCTAAGCCTAAAATAAGTCCATATGATAATTAAAAAGCTTTTCTTATCCGAAATTATTACTGAACTTCTGTTTTAGATGTAGCTTCATTTTACTCATTCCCTGAGGGAAATTCATTATGTTAAGTTCGCCCTCACCTTCGTTGCTGTGATGGGAACTTGATCTTGCGTATGGCGACTTTACTGGAGGAGGTTTTTTTGGTGTCACTGTTTTGTTAGGAAGTCTAGGAGGCCTTATTGAGTCTGGACTTTTTGCAACAATTCTAGGACTTCCTGTGCTTTTAAAACTAGGGCTACCACTCATTATCCAACTAGAATCTCTGCTAACATCTGGAGATAATCTATCACTTGATTTTACTGAAGGTAGATATGTATCAAGTTGTTCATCAGTATCTGCAAACACTTCCCAAAACTCTTTCGCTGTAGTTTCTTCCCTTTTATAATCAAAATCAAAAAATCTATCTTCATTATTAGGTATAAATCTTGGTTCAGCAAACAAAGCATTATCTATAGAAATCGAAGTAAATTCAGGGTCGAAATTTGTAGCACGGAAATTCGGCCTGAATGGAGGTCTGATTTTTTTCTTATATACTTTTTGCCAATGTATCGATGCACACCATGGATGGTCTTTTATGTCTGATATGAAATCACTACCTAATCTTTTTATTGGATCTTTATTAAGAAGTCCTTGCAATAAGTTTTTAACATCTTTACTGAAGTATTTTGGCATATGAAGTGGCTCATTTTGTATTTTCCAAAACATTTTCTCGGTATCAGGATCATAAAAAGGTGGAGAGCCAGTTAGCATTTCATATAATAGTGACCCAAGACTAAAACAATCGATACTCAGACCATGACCTGATTTGCTTATCATTTCTGGACTCATGTATTCGGCTGATCCACAATAAGTGTATCTTACTTCTTCTTTACTACTTTCACGAGAAGTCCCGAAATCAGTGAGTTTTATATGCCCATGAAAGTCTACTAGTATATTTTCAGGCTTTAGGTCTCTGTAGATTATTCCATTAGAATGGAGACATTCCATCGCTAGAGCAATTTCAGCAAAATAAAAACGGGCCTGGTCTTCAGTGAATCTTCCTATATTATGCAAATGGTAAAACAGTTCTCCACCTGGACAAAACTCTAACACAAAATGTAAATGATTTTCCTATATAAAAAATACAGTCTGAAAACTTGATTGAAGCTGTATAATAAAAGGGTGATTCAAAGATGATAATATTTTTTTCTCAGATAAAATATGATCAACTCTTCGATGTTGTATAACATGATCCTTACTAATACTTTTAATAGCATATAAACACCCAGTATCTTTTTTCCTTACTAAAGTTACAATAGAATATCCCCCTTTTCCCACAACTTTTATAGGACAATAGCATTGCAAACTTTCTTCAAAATGAACTTCTTCCCCAAAAACCGCAACAAGTGTTTCTGCTTCTTTTAAATGTTTGATTTTTTGCTTAGTCAATGATAGCATATAATCTAAAATCTCTATCCCATCTAATGTTTTAAATGCTACAACTTTAGATATAGACTGTAAAGTTTTTGAGATCTGTGAAATTAAAGAACCAGTTGTTGCTGATCCTTCATAATAATTCAATATAATCGTTTCATTACCTACTAGTATTTTAACTGATTTGCCTATTAAACCTATATCTGATGTCTGATGTGATTTTCTTCTTTCACGTCTTTTTCCATCAACTTGAAGCCTTAAACCATTTGTGTTTTGAGTTTGGCCCATTTATTATTTTTTGATATTTTTAATCCATAATTAAGTACTATTTTTACTTTATATGTTAATTCAATAAATAATAATATCCTTTTAAATAACCTATAGGAATATCTATTATCTTAGCCACTCATTGACAAAATTATACAGCAAATCATATTGCTCTTTGCTTTGAACCATGAGATTTCTTTGCTCCCTAAGTCTTCGGACTACAGAAAATACTGAGATTCCCAAATCGAGTCTTAAGTTTTTTTGTGCTTCGATTGTTTGCTTTAGATGAGAGAGAGCTATAAGAGTCCCAGTCCTCCCAACTCCAGCACTACAGTGGACAATTATAGGTCCTTCTTTATGTTCTTCTTGGATTAATTCATTTAAAAAACCTGCTAATGTCCCAAGTTCCCTAGGGACGCCATGATCAGGCCAGGCAATATAATGATAATGAGTGACAATTCTGACTTCCCCAGCACAAGTAACTTCAAATTTCCTCCATACAAACCCATTCCTATTATTTTCTTCCACATTTTTTATCCTCAAATCACCAATAACAACAGCAGAATTCACATTTGGCCAATAAATCTGACATTTGCCCTAAATAAACCTCACAACTTGACATTCCTGCATACCACATAACATAAAAATGCTCCTAACTCCATTAACCCAAACCATTTTCCAAAACGCTTGGATAGTTACTGGTAATGGCCCTTGTGTTGCAATAAATTTTCTTCTTTGTTCAGGATCAAAAACCCCTGAAATATAGCTAGCATTAATGAACTCAGGCAATTTCACAGCATTTCTTTCATCTGATTATTTTTTACAAGCTAAGATGTCTATATAACGATTAAAAGGCATGAGATCATTTGTACTCCCTGTACTTATTTTCATGTATTTATCTTGAAAAAACAAGTCATTGAGCAGCTAAATTATTTTTACTTTGAATTGCCGGCTGATTGTATCTGGTGAAGGCCTAGAGAAAGAACTGAGTAAAACTCCTGACTCGTACTCTTGAGAAACCCCTGATTTTAAATCTCGATATGAAAGGTCTTCATAGAGTTCTAAAGGACCACAAATTGTAACCCTTCCATTTGGTGTGTCAAAATATTTGCCACGTGAATCCATTTATATGCAAATTTTGGATCATGTTTGACCCGTGGCAAGCATTAAATCAATGATTCATACATTCACAACTCTCAAACCTTATCAATATCATCCCATGATATCTAAACTAATAAACTTTATTAAATCCTCTTCCAATAATTCGCCCACACATGTATCTTCTCCATAATCTGCGGCATCAACGCATTCACACTTTCCGTAATCAGCCCCAAAAAGCATTTTTCCGCTTCTTCACTACTAAGGTTAATATAAAACCTATCATAAAGTTTATCGATAATCTTAATAGCATTTCCTGACATTCCCTATATAAATCATACAGATAAATTCGAATCAATCATCAAATAAAACAGATTCACAATAAGTTTACAATGTTTACGAAGCTGTAAAAACACTTCAACACATTTAGTCTTAAAAGTATTATATCCAGCAGAATTTTCCCCACCCATAGCTTCAACCATTTCTTTACAAAGTTTCATAGGTGGAGGTTTAGGTTTTGGATCTTTACCTAAAATAAACCCAAAATCTATATGAAATAAATGACCTTTATTATCGACCATAAGGTTTTCAAGATGACGATCACCAATACCAAGAAGGTACGTAATAACACAATATCCTGCACAGCTTTTAATAAATGTATCAGTTATGTCTGGGTTATTAGCTTGGTTTTCTTTAAGATAGTTACCTAATGATTGTTTTTTTTGGATCCGGTCATAGATTGTACTGGAGTTTTGGACGAATTCTACAAAACCATCTTTCATACTTGTTGCTAAGACGTTATAGGGTTTTAAGCACATGTCTAAGTTCACATCTTTTAAAAGCTTATCCATAAGTCTGATTATTTGGATTATAAGCTGATCTTGACGAAGATCATCACCATTTTTGAATAACATGCCATATTCTTGTGTTTGGTCTTCTAAGAGAAAACCTATTTTTATTGGGTATTGTTTACTCATAAACACTGTTGATTGTTCAGGTTTTGTACCTAAAAGCATAAGATATGTATCTAGAAAACTTGGCACTTTTTCTGAGAAAGAACGGAGACCATATTGATCTAAAAGGGTTCTGAGCTTTTGTTTTTTCTTTTCAATGTTGGAAGTGTCTCGTTTGCTTTTTTTTATTTGGGCTGAAATTTCGAGAAGACGTTGTTTAAGGTCGACTTGGGTGTTGATTATATTCATTGTTTCATTGGATTTTTCTTTTAGAGCACGTTTTAGTTCTTCGAAAAAGGAAACGTATTGGTCGGTAACAATACCAGCAGGTCCTTGGCTTTCAACTTGTAAATACCAATACAAAGATATTGCGATATCTCTATTCTCAATAGCATTTTGTAATAACAGTGTTCTCAATGGCGAATCCTTATAATCCTCATATCTTAACGCTTGTACTAACTGTAATAAAATACTCGATACCTCATTAGGCGTACATTTCTTCAATATATTTACCGCATATTTCCTAACCTCACTAATTCCTTTGCTAACATTATTTGAATAATGATTATTCGCTGCAAATTTATAACTAAGCAAATGCAAAGCATCTTCTTTATCAATTTTTTCCCATATATGCATAAGTTCAATTGCTGTTTTTTCTTCTTCATGATTTTCCCAATGAACAGCATGTAAGAATTTCGTTAAAGCATACTTATCTTGTACAAGAGAATATCTATATTTCCATATCAAAGCCATTTGTTCTTCTTCTAATGGATTATGGTCTGGTAAACATATGATTTTGCTTAATAAATCTTTAGTTTCTTCATCTGGTCGTAAATCTTTACTGTCAATAGCTTCAACACGATCAAGTCTTGAAAACTGTTCAGCCATTGGATTTGAACGTTGGTTTATAAGTTCAAAGTCTGGGACAATCCAGAGCTTATAACCTAGATTGGCCATTTCTCTTGGCTCATCGCTATATGGGATTTCTTCGTATTTCACTGGAAGAGAAAATTTTGGCAGTTCAACTTCTATTAGGGCTAAATTGCATTCTGTACATATTTCTACGATCCTTTTGTGGACCATTGCTACACTTTTATCATCAATCCAGTCTATTCTCTCATATTCTTTGTTGTCGAATTTTTCAAGATTTGTTGTGAGATTAAAAATTTCATCATAATATGCTGCGTCTTGAACCCCAGTCTCACTATCAAGTACTAATTTGTATCGACCTTGACGCAACATATGTCCAGGAACAGGTGTAGTTGTTTTATTATATTTCGAAGCATACTCTCCAAACAAACTAAGCCTAGTAGTACTCACTGGTATATTTGGTGATGATGTTGTGCTGAAGATTTCGATTTTTATTGTAATATCTTTGTCTAAATCATTTATGCATAAAGGTGTTGTGAAGCACCCTAATACAGAATCATTAGGTATTGAAACTAAAACTTGTGAAGATTTGTATATACTCCTGTTCTCAGATTCAAGAGAAACTACTGCGACAAAAGTTGCAATTGGGGAAGTTTTATCATCATAGATATCAATGAGCATTTTTGGGTCAGTAAACTTTGTCAGTTTGATATATAGCTGCTGCGTTATGTCTTCATGACGATAATACTTAAATGACATTTATAATGTCAAAAAAATCTAAAAGATGTTTGAATGATATTTTATATAAATATACCTTATAAAAAGTATTATTTTTATTCTTAACCCCCATAATATTCAAATTTTTAAAATGTCAGAACAGTATAAGAAAAATCAAACTATGGGTGAAAAGATTGAAGTTATAGAGAATGAGAAAATTAACACGCCTATAAAACTTGTCAAGATTGTTAAGATTGAAGGTGGCGGATACGGTTTTGCCCCTGTTAATATTGAAGAAGCTATTGCCAAATCTGCTAGGAGGGTGAAGGTTTTACCTAATGGGAAAGTTGTTAGAATGCCAACGTCTATTGAAGATAGGATTATGAGACTAACAAAAACTGATTATAAACCTCCAAAGATCGATTACTCAGCATTTAGGCCATCCCAAAATGTTGACGAAAATGATGAGATCATTTTTGAAAAAAGAAAAGTTGTTGGTGAGCCTAAAACTTCTAGGAAGCTAAGGTTTTAAAATATTTAAGGTTTGTTATTAAAAAAATAATCAACACTGGCTGATAATAAACATAAGTTAAAACATTTCTAAAGCCAAATTCCTCACCTCCGAATCCTCATCTTGTTGTAATATCGACAAAGAGTTTTTTATCATCTGTTGTTTATCCAAACTTCCACACTGATAAACAACATGAAGAGCTTTAAGTGCATAAGCCCTAACATTAGCCACAACATCTCCCAAAAGGAAAAAAATACTTTTCTCAAACCTTTCTTCAGTCTTACTACCAATAAACTCTTTAAAAATCTCCTTAGCAAGATTCAAATAACTCATCCTACATATATAATTTTTAGAATGCTGGAGATTAAAAAGTTCATTAACAATTTCTTTTTCAAACCAATCTTTTCCCAAATTTTTTATAATCTCTATTATAACAATAGATGATGTTTCTCTAACAGTAAAAGCTGGATCAACAGTTAAGTCAATAAAAATATCTTTTAAATTTGCAAGGAAAAAACCACTACCAAGTTTTTCAACTAAATAAGGAAAATGGTTTAAAAAATTCTGCCTTACACGCCAAGATTTGTCTTTTGATAAAAGTTCAAACTGACTTTTCATTGTATTTTCAAAATCTTCATATAAATCACGCATATTGTGTATATCTTCGATTAGATTTAAAGATATCTGTGAGGAATATGTTGATGTTAAATCTTTTATAAGCATACTAAGAACTTGGTTTTTACCTGTTACAGGCCATATTTTATTGATTTGTTGAGCTAAAGCTATACGGATTTGTAATGTATCATTGCCAAGAACAGGAAGGACTATAAGGAATTTTTCTACCATATTGTTTGGAACGACTTTAAAAACTTCACTGATATTATTGCATAAAGCGGTTCGGACATCAATTTCTTTATCATCGACTATTCTTTTAAAATAATCTAGCATAAGATCATATTTTCCACAAAGGAACCTACTGATACTCGCTAGATTTTCAGCGATTTTTTGCTTAACTTTCCAATAGTCGTCTTCGAAAAGAGCTGTCACACTTGTAATTAACCCTTTAACATTGTTGCAGATTAATAAAGCTTCAAGTGCTAAGAGACGAACTGAATCTTCTTGGTCTACCGTTGCGATATTTAAAAGTTCAGCTGCGAATTCTTCATATTTTACTAAAGCTTTTAGATTCTCCCCAGCAGCATTTCTAACTTGAGGATGATTGCATAGCATTAACGACTTGAATTGGTCTATATAAGGTTTGATATCTTTAACATTTTCTAATGAGTTTGGGATTAAAAAAGCAGCTGCAATTTTTGCTGGGACTTTATCTGAAGTACATAATCTTTTTATCAAATCTAAAACAGCTTTTGCTAAATACGGAGACCTTGCCTGTTTGAGTATTTGTTTAAAACTCTCTAAAGTTGTTGTTCTTATATTAGACTCATCAATTTGTAAAAGCTGCTCAATCAAATCAAAAAGAACATAAGCATATTTCCTCCCTCCTATAGATTGTATTAAATATCTTAAAGACTCAGCTAAAGCTAGCAAAACTTCATTTTCATCATCTAAAAGTTCAAGTAAATAAGGTAAAAGTTCTTCTCTTGTCAATTTCGGCCCTAAAGCAATAGCAATTGTGTTTAAGGTCTTAACAGAAATAACCCTTCTATTGACTTCTTCAGATTTAAGCTCTTCGATAAGAACTTCAACTGGGTGTAAATTTTTTGTATCTTCTTCCATAAGTATTTAAATTTCAATATGATTTCATATATAAACTATTAAAAAACTTATGATATGATTATAGTTTATACTCATAATTTAGTTATCTCATTTATAATCTTACCTTTTCAACAACTCTAACAATCATTTTACCGAAATTCTCTCCAGCCATAACCATTGCAAGAGCTTTTGGGGCATTTTCAAGTCCTTCTAATACATGTTCACGATGGATTATTTTTTTTTCTTGCACCCATCTACTAAGTTGTCTTACAGCAAGTTCAAAACGATTCTGATAATCATCCCATACAATAAAACCTTCTAAAGTTGCTGACATAGCAATAGCTACACTATGTAATTCTTACGGATAATTATGTATTGGTGGAGCTTTATCATTATCATATGATGAAATTGCCCCACAAAAAACAATTCGAGCATTTTTTCTTATATTAGCTAAAACTGCATCAAGTATTTTACCACCAACATTGTCTATATAAATATCAACACCATCTGGGCATAATTTTCTTATAGTATGAGAAAGATTTTTTTCAGTCTTGTAATTTATACAGCCATCGATTTTTACTACATTCATTAACCAGTCAACTTTTTGATTAGATCCACATATTCCTATAACTTTACACCCTTTCATTTTACCGATTTGGCAAGCTATAGACCCAACAGCTCCTGCAGCACTTGATACAATCATGACTTCTTTTTTCTGAGGACGAGCTATTTCAGTTACTCCAAAGTAAGCAGTAAGTCCAGTAATACCTAAGACTCCAAGATATCTTTGAGGGTTTTCATATGAAGGGAGTTTATTCAATCCCGAAGCATGCACTGTTGCGAATTCCTGCCAGCCTAACAAGCCGAAAACGAAGTTCCCTTTTTTGAAAGCTGGTGATTTAGAGATAATAACATATCCCACTCCAAAACCATTAACAACTTTTCCTATAGCAACTGGAGGAATATATGAGATTTTCCCTGATATCCAAACTACTTATCATATACCTCGTTGTGCAGGATCTATAGAAAGCCATTCAACTCTTACAAGAACTTCTCCTTGTTTTAAAACAGTATTAAGAAGTTCTGAAACAACTTTGAAATCAGTGTCTTTGATTGGCCCTCTAGGCCTATTTACTAAGATGACTTTTTTGTTCATTATTAGCCTTATATAAATAGACGTCATAAGGTGTTAGGAGTATTAAAAGAGTATAATGACAAGAAAAATTGTGGAAAATAACTGATATAAAGTATGAAAAATAGGAATTGAGAGATGAGTGGGGAATTAGATAAGTTATTTTTTAATGTTAGGGGTTAATATTAGTAGAAGTAGTAATATTATAAGAAATAAATAGTGTGATTTAGTAATTATGAGAAATATATGATATATATTTATTAGAGATTAATATTTTATAGGAAATTTTATATATATAGGAAATTTGGTTATGAGAGATTATTATAAAACAAACTTTTTATTAGAAATAATTATTAGTGACAATGATTATCATCACTGATATATAGCTTTATTGATGTAATTATAACATAAACTATCGATAAACTATAAATTTTCCCTCATATTCCAATTATTTACTTAAATTATATAAAATAACTTTTAAAACCTAATAACAATTATAATCATAATAAATCTATCTATACATTAAAACCTAATATAAATTTCTCTCAAATCCTATTCTCAAAGGCCAATTTTATATTCCTAAACTATAAAACTCAAATCTCACCATTTAAAAAATTCACCTTTACTTTTCAATAGATAAGTAAACAATTTTGAATACATTTCTTATAAAATGTCGCAAGATGGGGAAGAAGTTGGGGATAAATTAGACCGGCTTAATTTTGCAATAAATCAACTTATGGTAGACCTTGGAGATACAAGACTTCACACATCAAGAATTTCTATGATTTCATCAATTCACCAATCATTTTGTGAAACATATGAGGATCTGGCAGGTGATGATGAGGATGTTTATGCTGAAGAAGTACCAGAATATTTTCTAGATAAATTTCAAGAAAGTTTGACTGAAATTGATCGATTAAGTATGCAAGTTGAAGATTTCTGGGCTGAAAAAAACAATAGAGCGGAAAATAATATTGATATATGTTTAAACCAAGAGCAGATTAAGAAATTGTATAACTCACTTGGGGAGTTTTTATCTGAAGATAAGCAAAATTCTATTTTTAAGCTTAGTAGGAATTCGATTTCTGTTGGAGCTATTAAGATTGAATGCGATGATAGTGTTGAAAGAATATGCCAGCTAGAAGTAGAAAACATAAATCTTCGATCACAAATTCTTAGCAACTCAGTAAAACGGAATAAATCATCCATATCAGAAGCCCCAGATTGCGAAAAACTCATTTCCCAACAGTTAGAAATCGACACTAAATCCTTAGAAATTGCCCGTAAAGAACAGGAACTACAAAAACTTCAAGAAGAAGCGATTTATAAAAATACTCAAGTTGAAATGCTAATACATGAATATAGTAACAAACTTGAAGAAGCTAAGATAAAAAACTCAAATCGTCATGATCATATTAGACGTAAAAACCCTAGTCAAGATTTTACTAGAACAAGAACCCCAATATCTATGTTAAACACAAACTCCGCATCTTTTATGAATGGATTATTAAATACCAGACAAGAAATTGAATCAAAACTAGCTTTGATAGAAAAGCTCGTAAAATCAAAATATAAGAAAAAAGGTAATAAAAAACAACTACCTAATATAAAACAGGGGTCAGGGAATTTCGGGGAATTTAAATTCAAAGAACAGAAGTTTGCGGAGAAATTGAAAAAATATCAGAGCTTTCCGAGGAAAGAAAAGTTTATTTTGGAGTATTTGAAAGAACAACAGGAGTTTCTTAATGAGAAATATGAGGAGTTGAGGAAGTATGAGATAACTTTGCAAGAAACGTGGGTTGGACCTGATGGGCAAGTTAATGCGATTGATGCGGCTAAGAAAGCTTCAGCAAATTATTTTTATAAGAAACAGGAGATGAAGAGAGAAAGAGAGATTATTGAAGAAAAGTTTCTTCGACTGACAAAATTAAAGGAAACTATTAAGAAGGGTAATTGCAAACTTCAAGAACACCGGAAAAAGATTCTTAATGAAAGGCAAAAACTTCAGAAACAGCAAAATGACCTTGAAAAATATCTTCAAGCTATTGTTGGTCTTCATAAAAAAAAATTATTAACTTAGTTTTATATATTATCCTATTTTCTCTATCATATCATTATCATCAAATCATCACAGAATCCTATAAATATACTAAAAAACAACATCAATTATCATTATAATTTCTATCAATCACAACTATTTTAATCACCCACCTCACAATCCTCTATCTTCTTATAATTCTCCGGTCCAATATCATTAATTATCTGATCAATTCTCCCTTTAAGGAAAAAGTCTATTTTACCATTATGATTCTATATATCCCTTACCATACTTTTAATCTTAGCAAGCGACCCTTTAGCATGTATTTTGATTTTTGTCAAATGGTCAACCATGCTTTGAAAACTCGTAGTATCAGAAAACCTATTCAAATTTTTCTTTGCCCATGAATAAATTTTATCATGAATCCCTTTAAGTTTCATAAGCTTTTCTTTATCTTTAGAAATAATCTTCAATTTATTAATCACATCTTTATGTAAACTTTCAATTGTCCCAGTTTGTATTTTATATTTTTCCATATTCTGTATTTTCAACTCGACTTCAATAATTTTTTCTTGAGTTTCCTCAATCCTATTAGTCGAATCATCAACTGTTCTTTTTAAATCATTATAAGCTAGTTCAGATGTTAGAAATTTCGTTACCATTTCAAATGCATCGCTTACACCAGCAATTTTTCGCACTTTTTTAAATGCTTCTTCTGTAGGACTGAATTTTTCCATATCTTTACTTAGACGTTTTTCTAAGTAAAGATACCAAAAACGATGGGTCATTAAAGATTCGCGAATTTGAGTTGCTCGCATATCTCGATCTTCATTTGCTGCAGCTTCAGCTATTTCTAGTTGTCGTTTATATCTTTCTTCACGTTTTTGGTTGTTTTCTTGACGTTGAAGTACATCTTTTTTCATAGAATCTAAACGTTCTTGTTTTTCTTTGGTTGCTTTTTCTTTGTAGGTCCCAAGAAGTTGAAAAGCTTTTTTTGTTTTAATTTTTGATTCTTTAATACGACGAGCGATTTCGAACTCTTCGTTAAGGGTTTTTGTATTTGCTTTGATGCTATTGATGAACTCTTCATTTAGGATGTCAAGTTGCATACGGCTTTTTTTCATCCTTTCAAGTATGTGCTTATATACATTAGCAGCACCCAATGCTTCTTCTTGTTTCTTTTTAATCTCCTCTGTAGACTCTTCTAACTCCTTAACCCTTCCTCTCAAACCATCCAACTTTAAAATAGTTTTTTCTTCCTCCTGATTGAAGTTATTAATAATTCTTTTAAGCCTAACAATATCTGTGCCATGTCTAAGACTCGAATCACAATTCAAATCATGTTTTTTTCTTAAAAATCCAAGCTGCATAGACACTTCTCTAATATCTTCCTGTTTAGAAACTTTAGCATAACCATCTGAAGGGTTTAACGAAACATTAAGAAAATTCAAAGGATTATTTGTTGAAATTAATGAATGAACTCTTCTATGATCAGCTTTCGCGAAATATCGATCAGTTTCTTGAAGCTTATCTTTTTTCCATCTAATAGTAGCATTAGTAGATAAGACTGGTATATCAACTTCAGTTTTAAACATACTTTGTATACATCTTATCTATGAAAAAATGATATTTAATTTCTTATCAATTAATATTTCTATACCCGTTTTGGGGAT
>MPUH01000822.1:0-33080 GCA_001970955.1 Stentor coeruleus | reverse complement strand
GGATAACAAAGATCTTTTCAGAATCATTATTGAAAATATGTTATTTTTAAATATAATTCCGGTATATGATAATTTCCGGAAACAGCAATTCCGTCAACTCAAGTTTTCCTGTATAATCAAAATTTAAAATTACTCATAAAGGATGGCGTAATAAAAAATTTGCACTTATTAATAGGATAAAAGCTTTTATAATCATATAATTTAAATTTTTATCTATAAATATTATAAATTACTATATTATGATATTGATAATTAATCTAATAGTTAAATTATATCTTTAGAATATCGAGCATTCTTTATATGTCAAACCTAAATTGTCCATTCCATTTTTAAGTCTTTTAATAGAATTAAATTCAGCAGCATCACGCATCAAACTTGTATATTGATCATTTTTTTTAGATAAAGTATTACAACTTATTTTTAGGTTTTGAAGTTGCTCATTACTATTTTTAATCTCTTTTTCATATTCCTGGATTTTTTTATTCTTTATTTCAATATCATTTGTCAATTGTTTTATTATTTCAGAATCTTTTAGATTTAGCTCAGATGCTATAGAGTTCTTTTTTTTAAGTTCATTAATTTTTAGTTTTTTTTTCTTAATACACTCATCATAAATTTTCAATGATGCTGAATCTTTGCTTTGCTGAGTAGAAAGAATGCTTATTTTTTCTTTGAGTTCATTGATTTTGCTATTTTGATTTTGAATATCCTTAGCATAAAATTCAATTTTACAGGAATCATTGATTTTTTGTGACGTTAAAGCACGAAGCTTTTCATTGAGATTGATTATTTCATCATTTTTTTTTGCAATTTCTTCAGCATATTTTTTTTTCTTTGTAGCATTTTTATGTTTCTTTCTTAGTATGGCATCATTCTTTTCAATTTTAAGATTATCTATTGTAGCTTCTAAGTTGAGAATTGAACTTTTTTGATCAGTCGTAACTTTTTCTAGAGCATTAATCTCTAATTTAAAATTTTTAACCTGATCTTTGCGTGCTTTTTCTTTCATCTCAGTCTGTTCATTCATGATAGCCACTTTTTGAGAATATATATATGATTCTATTGCTAGTCTCGCTTTAAAAATAGAGCTTATGCAATTAATAAGTATATTTGATGAACTTATTTCGCTTCTATAATTATTATAGATGCATAATTTATTGATTATATCGTCTACAGCATCAAACAAAACTTTGCATTCAATAAAATTCTCAAATAATTTTTTTAATCCGTTTTTAAAAAGATCAAATGTTCGACTAAATGTATTAATATGCGATAAAAACTCATCTAATATATTTTTTCCTAATTCTAATTTATTCAAATCCTTTTCTAAACTGAATATTTTTATAAGATAATTGGCTAAGTCATGCATTTTTTCTTCAACTTCTGCTTCATAATATTTAACTAGTTTTTCAATCATAAGCTTTGCTTTATAAGAAAAAGAATTTACTATGCTCATTTTACAATATCTTGAATTGTTAATGCATGTTTCTATTTCGCTTCTAAGCATATCATTTAAATCTTCTTCATTTTGAGGTATTTTGAATATAACAATTTTTTTTGGGCATTCAGAAAGCATATTAATAAGAGGCCTTGCAATTTCAAACTCATTATTTTCTTGGGATAGCTTAACTATGCAATTAATAAAATTTTCGTTTACAAATTTGAAATTTCCGCATTTCATTACAACAATTGATAAGGAATTAAATAAACTTTTTTGATCAGGAAACATTTCTATAAGTTGTTTAAGTGTTTCTGCAAGATTTTTGCCTCTAGCTAAAAATAAACTATTATATTCGATTACAAGAACAATTTTGAACTCTCTTGCAGAATCAAAGATTTTTTTTGTGCAATAAAAATTAACTATTTCTTGAGCTATTGATTTATTGTCACAAAATCCAGGCAAGTCCCAATAGTTGATTCCATTTATTTTTCGTAAATTTGGATATACGGTGCAAGAAGAGCCTGTGTGACCTATAATTATTTTTTCGCTTTCTGTTTGATTAAAGTCTATAACCACTTGACCATAATCATTTGAAAGCACCTCTGGACGGAGCCCCAACAAAAAGCAAAGTAATGTGCTTTTGCCTACGCCTGTATTCCCAACTAAGTTTACTGTTTGGACTTTTATTTCAGGCAAGTTTTTTTCAGCTTCATCTATCAAAGTAATAAGATCTCTAAGAAAACTATCTTCTTCATCTCGATTCATATTATTTATTAAGATAAGAAAAAAGTTTTTAACAAATGTAGACATTTACTAACTTGCAATTGAGTACGTAAAAATATTCAATATTCTTTTAGAAATTCTCTTGGAATGCATTTATTGCACTATCAAAACATCTTAGAAAGGTATTTTGCAATTTGCACTATCAAAACATCTTAGAAAGGTATTTTGCAATTCAAATGATATGATTCTCCAGCAAAATACTTGGATTTGCAAAAAAAACGTAATTACTCTTTTTATTTTGATTAGCTCTATCTAATTTTTTGCAAAAGTTATGATAAAACAAGATAGCTTATCTATAAATAAAGTTTCTGAAATACTATACTTCAGAATATCATGCTAAGAAAATTTTNAGAATATCATGCTAAGAAAATTTTTATCTCTGTTTTATAAAAAAATGATGAGGTTCTTTTAAAGCAATCTTCTTCATTTTGGACTAAAAAAATTTGTAGTAGAAGAGTATATGAATAGTACATATATTTGCATATAAATAAATCGCATATCACTCACCAAAACAATAAAACCACTAAAAACTCTATTTATTTAACTAAGAAAACAGATAGAGCAAAATTCATTTGAAATGAATATCAGACCAAAATCATCCAGCCTTTTAAGCCTACTCTACAAATCCATCAATCTAATTAAATTCTAATATTATCTAAACTCAAACCCAGCATTTGACTTAATAGCAATAAGTAATTTTTCTTTCAATACCTTCCAAGATGAGTATGTAGGTATTCTAAGTATATTCATACACGTTTGTGCACTTGGTAATTTTTCATCATCTCTATCAATTCTTGCCTTACTCAATGTAAAAGGAGGAAACAAATTTTTAAATCCCATAAGCGGAGGTCTATGACAACTAGTAACAAATTTAAGTACAAGACTTCTCTCTTCATCACTAAAACTCTCCATAACTTTCCAAAAGTATTTCACACAATCATCCCAAGAACTACAGTCAATATAAGCTGTATGAGCCTTAAGATCTTGCAAATCAATAGACTCTGTAGTTCCAGAAATAAGCTTCTGCATTTCGTATGAAGTAAAACAATTAACCCAATTACCAGGAATAAGCTCACTAAAACCTTTGAAAAAAGCTGTGCATTGATTTTTTATCTGTAGATTCAACCTGTAATCAGCTAGTTTGTATATATACTCAAGTTTGTTTACATTTGTCACAGGGATATCTCGACCTTTAGGTTTAAGCTCAACTTCTTGTCCTCCAACTGTATTAACTAGAAAAGTTAGGCTGAGATCTTCAACGTTGCCTTCATAAGTTTTGAGGAACATGAGGTTATTATATACTTCTTTGTCTAAACTTTTCAAGTCTTCAATAAAATTGTATTTACCTATCATTTTACGAAGGAAGAACTCAGCGAATGTGGGCTCGACCGTTATACGCTCAAAGATAGCTTTACCAAGGATTCGACCTACTAAAAAAAACATCTCTAAATGCTCATTGCCAAAGAATAACTGAGAGTCGGGGTTTGGATATAAGCATCTATCATTTGATACACTAAAAAGCCCATATTGAGGATTAAAAGCTTCTTGGCTGAGAGAAGTCCAAAACTCTTTAAATAGTCCTCCTGCATCATAACCTTCTTCAACTGTGCCAAAAATATTAATAAACTTCACTTCCAACCTCCCTCTAACATCTGGTACCCTTAATAACTGCGCAACACTATCAGCCATAAAATTATCCCTTCTAACAACAATTCTAGTGCTCTGGTACCCTGAATAAATATCTTTAGTTAGCATAATTCTCGATATCAAAATTTCAGCCCTGTTATCAAAAGGTAAACAAAAAGGGAAAAAGCTTAACACCCTATTAAGATTTTCTTGTGTAGAACACACAATTTCTATAATTTTTTGATTGAAATGGAATTTTTTTTCCTCAACAAACTTAAGTCTAGTATTAAATTCATGAATAAGTGTTAATAATTGGCATACAGATTTTAGTAAGTTTTCAGTTGTATCATTGACTTTTGCTGTAGAAAGTAAGGTATGGACAATACCAATACTGAAAAAAGTAAAAGTTTTAAGTTCATCTTTAGTAAAAATATATGGAAATTCTTCATCGTTTGAGATTAGGAGAAGGTTACGATATGCACTGCAGAATATTGACAAGACTGATGAGAATTTGTATACGTTGGAATCTTTGTTTTGAAAGGATTTCATGCTATAGAATGAATGTAGATCGCAGAAAATTTCGATGAACTTCCATATTTTGTAGAGTATTTTTTGGTTGAAGGCTAGGCCGCCCATTATCCCAGTGACGACGAATTGGGCTTCTTTGCTGTCTCGGCATTTTTCTAAGAAGATGTTGTAGATTTCACATAAACTCTGTGCAGCAGTTGGGTTAAAAGTATCATCAAATCCTTGACTTTCATGGTTAAATATTTTCAAAAACACTACACTCAATTTTGAAGAATCTGTGAACAAAGAAATCTGTTTTCTCAAAGTTTTAAGATTGATAGGTTCAACAATAGAAGCACTAGGCGAGCATTCAAGAAGTTTCGGGGTTAAATTTTTAACTAACTTAGTACAAGTTATAAGAAAATGGGCAATATCTGAAGGGGTCATTGAATTAAACAGTCTAGTTTGAAAAAGTTCCCATAAATTCCCAAATAAAAATATCTCTTTTTCAGAATAACCATAAGGTGTAATGGTAGGGACGACCTGGGTATAACAATAAGATTGGATCATTTCTTTCCATTTCACATCATAAAACCTTGGATGTTGTAATATAAACTTAGCAATTCTCGGTATAGACAAAATTTCATCAACAACAAAAGCTTGTATTTCCACAAACCCATCATAAACCAATCTTTGGTCTTCATTCTTCAGCGTAGAAATATCAATTTCATAAAAAAGTACATTCGATACTATCACAAGGTCAAGTGTATTAGAAATATTCTTACTCATTAAATTATCCGAAGCCAACAATATCTCTCGTGCCAAATACCTCTTAGCATTTTTCAACAACATTTCTTCATTAACCAACTGCATAAACACTAAAAACCTATAAAAACAAGGAATTTTCTCAGTATTCATCAATACAGATACTATAAACTTATCCACATCTTTGTTTTTCATATACAAAGATCCAATTGCTGTTATTGCATAGATAAACACATTCCAATTGTTCATGCTGGACATGATGTTTATTGCTGGATCTGGGCTTAATAAACTTTTTTCAATCCAATCACGTAATTCATAAACAGAATTCGGGTCTTTGGAGATTCTACAGGATCTGATTAGTTCTAAAAGAGTTTTGATTGGAAGATTTTTGAGCTTATCGCCAAGCATAGATTTTAGTTTTTTGATATCAGAAATCTTGCTTTGGGTTTTCGATCTTATTGTTTCTCGAACTTTCTCTGAAGCTTGGAACTGCCTCCAGAGTTTTTGAATGTTCAGGCATGCTTTAGAGTATTTTTTGGCTTCCATAGCTTTTTCTAAGGATTGTTTGGCTTCTTCGACACCTTTTTTCCCTGGGCGCTCATATGGAGTGAACATAGTAATATATATATTATTTTTTTGGATTAAAGAAGCTAGTTGGTGAAGAAATATGTAGATTTTTTAAAAGATAGGCTTAAGAGTGGTTAGAAATAGGCATTTGTTTTGAGTTTTTAAAATTAGAAGTATACTTGGGATGGGTTTTTATAAGGATAGAGAGTTTTGAAGGATTTTAATACTTGAAAGGGCTTAAAATCATGATTTTTGAAGTTAAGTTTTGGGGTGGAAATATTTAG
Source organism: Stentor coeruleus (assembly GCA_001970955.1). Classification (NCBI taxonomy): domain Eukaryota; phylum Ciliophora; class Heterotrichea; order Heterotrichida; family Stentoridae; genus Stentor; species Stentor coeruleus. The sequence continues at coordinate 27,107 of MPUH01000822.1, read as the reverse complement.
TGAAGGGTTTCAATTTCTAAAGTTCAATTTCTTCTAAAACATAAAACTTTTACAAAAATCTACAATCGAAATTAACCTGAAAAATATGCTAGTCTACCTATAGAAATTTTGCATAATTTTATTAGAAATGCATTTCCTTAATCTTTAAAAATTCAAAACCAAAGATTTTAATAAGTTCAATTTTATCACAAAAAGTAATCATTATATCATCGAATAACTATTCAAAATAAACTAGTCTATCAAATATCATAATAAACTAAACTAATTATCTTAAAATAGTATATATTAGTAAATATAATAATTTTTAAGTCTTGAATTTTGTTTAGAATTTCACAATAGTTTGATATATCAAGCCTAAGTTGTATTTAAAATATATAAAAATATCATTATTAGGAAATATATCCTGAAATTTGTAGTTATTTATATCAAAGGTCTTGCTATTTTCAAGCAGTCAATTTGATATAATAATTAAAATGTCATTGAATACAAATATATCAAGGATTATGACAGAATTTAATATAATACTTTTCTAATATTTTAACAGTCTCATCACAGTATACATTTTTCCTTATATAAAATTTTTATATCATATTAACTAGCCATAAAAGCAAATCCTTATTTCTTACAATTTTATCCCAAATTCCCAAATAGTCATTTTAAAACATCTAGCCCCTATATCCAAAAATCCTCAAATACTAAATCATATCTTAAAGCCACAAAAAATAATTATATTCTAAATTCCAACCTTTAATTATAATATTTCTCAATGCCTTATCTCTATAAAAAAACCATCATTACCCACCATAATAATTTTCTAATAAAATTTTTCCATATCAAACTTCTCCTCCATCATGGCACCCTATTCTTTCTCTCATAATATCCAATATTTTAAATTCCCCAATACTGTATAACCCATCGCGCAATCTTAGGATAAAACATTCAAATATATAATAAAAAATGAAATTAGTTGACTTTTGGCAAGGCAAAAACAAATTCTTTTGTAAAGGGAATATCATAACAGGTCCAGACTGGTATAAAGGAATCCTAACCGGTAGCTTCATAACTCTAATTAGTTGTTTGATCTACGCATTTCCTTTAAACTATTATGTTAGCCAAAAAACATATGCTCCTGTAGCAATCTTCACAATCTTTTTACCTATAAGTATATATTATTTATGTGCTGTTGCAACTCATGATCCTGGATATATTCCAAAACAGTCCTCATTATTTACAACCAAAGCTAATGACGCTTTAAACGAATACATAACCTCTCCCAAGCCTTTAATTATCCAACACAAAGGCACCTTACTCAAAATGAAATTCTGTAAAACTTGTATGCTTTTCCGTCCACCCAGATCTTCTCATTGTTCAATATGCGACCTTTGTGTTGAAGAGTTTGACCATCACTGTCCTTGGATAGGCAACTGTGTAGGTAAACGCAACTATGTATATTTTTTTAAATTTTTGCTTAGTACAAACTCTTTAGCCTTAACTGCTTTTGCCTGTTGCATAGCTCATGTTTCAAATTCTAATAATTTAGGTGAAGAAAAGTCCCAAATCGTATCTTTGATTTTAGCTGTTCTGTTGTTTTTTGTCCTTTTTTTCATTTGTGGGCTTTTTGGATTCCACTTGTATTTATTGTTTACAGGGATTACTACTAATGAAAAAATCAAACAGACTTGGCCACAAAGAGAATTTAATCCTTATACTCTTGGGTCACCGTTACAGAACTGTGGGGTTAAATATAAAAATAGAAAGTCTAAGCCTCAGTTTGATCCAAAAGTTGTGATAAGTAATTATACTGAGGATTTTAACCCTAATTTGGTACTTAGGAATGTTAAAGTGGTTAAGACATTTGGCACTGCAGAAGATACTTTGGATAATAAGAGTTCCAGGCCTTCAGGAATGGGACCTAGACTTCCACAGTCACCTTTGGTATCAGAAAACCCTTAATGAATATTAAATATATTGATAGTATGGGGATTTTTAATATATGAGGATTTTTGGAGGGAATTGTAGGGTTTTTGTATGATGAAAGGGTTTAAGGTTGGAAGATTTTCATTTTATAGGATTTTTTTATGAGAATTGGCGTTTTTTATGATTTTGGATGCTTTTAGGTTTAATGCTGGATATACATATAAATGTGTATATTAAGGATGGTTTTAGAGAATGAAAATGGGTGTACGCAATTTTGGAGTAGGAGTAAAGAGGAAAAAGTTCTTAGAATACTCAGGATATATATTTGATTATTTCATTTGAAGAAATTGTTAGGGCAAAAGGTATTTTCTAAAATATTTGCAAAATTTATATTTATTATATCTAAAAAACTTTATTTAAGTTTTGAAATCAAAAAGAATAGCATTAAACTAACTTTAGTTATGGTTAAAATATTCCATATTTTCAAATTATGAGTTTTATCTTAAGTTTGATGATAGTCAGGAATCCTAAAAGATTTTATATGCACAGTTAACCAGATTTTAAGTTCTTTACTGCTCAAAGTATTTTCTAGTATAGCTTATATGAAGTTTCTTTGAAATATATGATAAATTTTAATTCTCAATCTCTAAACTCAATACATTATAGTTAATTTAATTTGCAATCCATCGAATTCTCTGTCCATCCCTCCACTCCCCTTTCCTTACAGTTCCATTCGGGTATATAATCGACCCGATTCCATTTTGTTTTCCGAGTTTCCATGGTCCTGAATACATTTTCCCATCAGCCCAAGTATAAGTTCCAAAGCCATGTTTTTTATCACTAACATAACTTCCATCATATTTCCTTCCATCTATCCAACTATAAATTCCTTTACCATGCATACATCCTTCATACCATTCGCCAATATATTGTCTTCCATCAATCCATGCATAATTTCCTTTGCCATGGATTTTATTATCACGCCATGTACCATTATATCTGCTACCATCACTCCAAATATAAGTACCTTGACCTTGCTTTTTCCCACAAATGTAGTACCCTTCATAGCATGAACCGTCTTTCCAGACTTCTTTTCCGAAACCATGCTGGATATCGTTTTTCCAATCACCTTCATACCTTGCTCCTGAAGTTTGTATATAAGTCCCTTTACCGTTCGCCCTATCGTACTTCCATTCACCGTCATAGACATCGCCATCTGCATGAATGAACTTACCGATTCCATGAGCCTGATTGTTTAACCATTGACCTTCATATCTTGCCCCATCAGGCCAAACTTGTATGCCATATCCATCTCTTACTCCATCTTTCCACTCTCCTGAAAACTTAGCTCCAGTTTTGAACTCATACACAGGGCGTATTTCTCTTTCATTAGTATCCTGTGTTATTTTTTCCCTAGCTTCATCAGGACTAAAGTGACTTTTTGTTAAAGTTTTCACTACATGCGAATACAATTTTCTATAATAATATCCTCTCCATACAGCTTGAATTTTAACAACCTTATCATAATCTATAACAATTTCTTTGATAATCTCACTTGGAGGCATGGACTTCTGCCCTTGAACTCTTGCTGTAACAGTAGTCTGATCATCATTAAAGTCCACTTCTGTATTACTTTCAATTTCACTTCTTCCACAATTGCACCCTGAACAACTTGTTCCCATTTTATTATACTCAAACCCTTAAATCAGCCAAATTCCTATTTATTTTTACTTAAAAGTTTATGTTAATTTCTATAAAAAGTAAAGTGAAAGTCACTTTGTTTTTTAACAGATGGAAAATTATTTATTTATTCTGATGTTTCTTTATCAATATTAGATGTTTAAGTAGTATTATAAGGCATGTGCTTATTTCTGTTTGTAAGAAATTAATATTGTATTTTTGTTAATATACGTAAAAAACCTGCTCTAGCAATACGATCAAAGGATTATGATATAAAAGTTTATTCCAAGGCTGATAGGGTGCAATTTTACTATGAGTTTTCAAGATCCTTTTGGTATGAAGGAAAAGACCAGCCACCTAATGATTTCCTTGCAATAATAACATCTTCCTTATCTCTGACTGTATTTGTAGAATCTGTTTCTTTTATAAGCTTTTCTGAAACTTCGTTTTGTCTCGTTCTTTTCTGTAAATATTTTAGAGTACTTATCAGTTAAGTCTTGAGTTTCTGTAAAAGCATCTCTTCTAATTTTTAATTTATCCCAACTTGCTTTTTTATTTAAGCTTTCTTCAAATTTCCTATTTTATTCTATAAGTCTTTATAATTTTCTCCCCTTTTTATTTATGGTCTTTAGACTCTTGTTATATTTTTAATAACATCAATTAGAAGGTCAAAGCCTTCAGGGAAGATTAGAAATTTCATATGTTCTTCTGAATCTTATTCTTCTTAATAAAGATGTGAACTTGACAGGTCAATATTATCATAAATTTTAGCTAATTGTTTTCCTCCTTCATATCCTTTTAATAAATTATCAAGTTTGGATCTGATATTATATTTTGATACTGAATTTTTAAAACAGTTAATCTTGAACCATGGTCATCAGTTCGAGCTTTAAGTTCATTATGTATTTTCTGCATTTCTTCAATTAGCATTTTCCAAATTATCTCTGATTTCATTTTGGTCTTCTAACTAAAGTTGACTCATGCTGCTGAAATTTGATCTTAGTTTTCCTTAATGTTACTTTGGAGTTTCACTATATTTCCATTAGTTTTTTGTTCTAATATTACCCTAACTTCTTTTTCCTCTTCCAAAACTGTAACTCATGTATCTAGTCTTATATGTGATTCTTGCAAAGCTTTTATTAAATCATCCCTACAAAGGAAATCAATAATAAATTCAAATACAGTTCCAAAAAAAATTATATTAAAAAAAAATGCTAAGTATTGACTCAATTGGCATAGGGTATTCTAAGCATACATTCAATTTACCTGTTCTTGAATCCATCAATACAGATTTGACCATAAGTTAAAACTCACTATAAATATAAGCCCAACAATGACTCTTACTATAAATTCCCTATAATTTTATCAGATTCAGAATATCTACAATTGCTCTTTATTTTTTTATAGTACTATGGTGAAACTTGCAAATCTTGGCTCGTTATCCCGTCAAGAACTCCTTTTGTTGTGCAAGATGGCTGAACAAACTGAAAGGTATGAAGAAATGATTGAGTTTGTCAGAGTTTTTATAAGCAAAAATAGCACAGAACTTAGTATAGAAGAGCGTAATATCCTCTCTGTAGCTTATAGAAAATAGTCTTATTCTACTCTGTAGCTTATAAAAATGTGCTTGGCGAGTGTTGAATTCTATAGAAAAAAAAGAAACCTGTCGTGGTAATGAAGAAAACAAAACTCGCGCTCGTGGTAATGAAGAAAACAAAACTCGCGCTGGAGCTTATCAAGAAAAAATTGAATCTGAGCTAAGGAGTTTTTTTCATGAAGTCCTCAGATTTCTCGACTCTGACCTCCTTCCTCACACAAATTATGATGAAGGCAAAGTATTTTTCCTCAAAATGAAAGGTGATTATCACAGATGTGAATTCGCTCAAGGACAATATAAAGATAAAAATAGTAATAACGCTAAAGATTGTTATCAACAAGCTTATGATAAAGCAATAGGAACTTTAGATTCTACTCATCCAACAAGACTTGGTTTAGTTTTTAATTTTTCTGTTTTCAAATATGAAATCATGTCACAACAGACTGAAGCTTGTATCATGGTCAAGAAAGCATTTAATGAAGCTATACATAATTTAAAGAATTTAACTGATGAAACTGCATATAATGATTCTACGATTATATTACAGCTTTTTAGAGAAAGTTTATCATTGTGGACTTCAGAAACTGAGAATTAAATTTTGTTAATAGAATTAGTTGCTTAAGCTTTTTTCTTTTTTTTCTTAGGTTTTTTAGAGGATTTTTTTTTAGAAGATTTTGTAAGGGAGTAGAAATCAGGGGCTTTTATTAGGAGCTCACCACCGAATGGAAGACTGTTTTGGGTGAGTTGAGGAGCTTCAGGGTCGGTGTAAAGGGAAATTCCTTGTTCTAAGCATTTTGCTGAAACTTGGACGTTTTTTGTAGCTAATTTGCGTTTTATGTTCTCAATTGCGTTTAAGTCATTGATAAGCCGAGATGAGCCTGTGGAAAATATGTTTCTTTTTTTTTGTTTAGAGAATTTTTCTGTTTCTGTATTTCTAAGATCGTACATAAACGACCCTGATTTACTTGCTATATCTATACTACTTGAAGGAGGTTCTGGGGTTTTAGAATACTTTTTTAAATCATTTTTGTATATAGAATCCTCTTCTTGGCGCTTTTTCCTATTTCCCCACTCAGCTAAAAATTTCATTCGCCTTGAAGACCCTTTCGCCCTACTAATAAGGGCACGCTTTTGGCTATTTAGGATATAAGTTGTGTTGATGAATGAGGATTCAAAAGAAATAGGTTTGTTTTTTGGCATATATATGTTTTTATAGCTTTTTGGATAGGGAGTTCTTGATACTGGAGGAAGTTTGATTTGTGGGGATGATGTGTTATTAGGTGACTCAGTTTTACTTTCTTTCGGGAACATTTTCTTCATATACCAAGTATAAACCTTATTCAGTAACTTCCTTTGCTGGGGTATATCCTCAGTTAAAAGTATTTCTCTTAATAACAAGCTAACATTTGAATGTAAATTCTTAACCCAATTATTCGACTTATCACTTGTAGTATTCCCTTGAGCCTTGATATTAACATAATACTTTTCAACCTGTTCTTTTAAAAACCTAAACTCCTTGGTTTCACTAATAACACAATAACGAAAATTTTCTAATGACATTCTCTACTAAATATATGAAAAATAGTTGATAATTCCTGTATAAATATATAAGAAACTTATAAAATACATATAAAAAACTGAATATATATAATGAGTGATGATGAAATAGAAGTCTACGATCCAAATAAAACAAATGAAATGCCTGCACATTTGGGATTTATGAAGGCTTTTCAGTCTATTTCTATAGTAAAACCTCAAAACAACCCTCAAATCCCTAATGCAAACCCAGTTCTACCTGTAGAACCTTTAATGAACATTGAGAAAAAAGAAATTTCTAAACAACATATTGACGACCCTTATGCAGAAAATCAGTCAAATGTTGGCTTGAGGAGATCAGAAATTGTGAGTTTTGGGAAAAAGAAAGAAAATCCATTTTTCGATGTCGAGTTCTCAATTAGTCATTTGGCTGAAGGGCCTTTGGATTCTATAGTTCCAGTTTGTATACAAAACACTTATGAAATTGTTGGGTTAGACTTCCAAATCGGTTTTGCTGATATTATTTCTAGTATTACGCTTGATTCTAAACGTCATTTATTAGAACTGGCAAATGAGCTTAATGATAAACATCTTGAACTTGTTAGTCCTGCTATTGTTTGCAAATGTGGAAAACCAGGCAAAGGGACTTTACCTTGTATGCATCCTATATGCGAAAATTGTTCTAATCATGGCACAGGGTGTAAAGTTTGTGGGAAAAACTGGGCTTATTCTGGTGAACTTTATTTAAAAAAGTGGTGTATGAAATGCAAAATGTGTAAAGATCAGCTAACTAAATGCCAGCATTATTGTTACAATTGTATTGCTAATGATTTAAGGGTTTTTGGTGTTTTTAAATGCTTAATTTGTTGTGTTGAGTTTAATGAAAATTCATTTTCTGAAGTTCAGGCCGAGTGTTTTGTATGTAAGAAAACAGGAAAGTATCTTTTAGACCTGTTCCAAGAAATATGTGAAGGTCATTATCATTGTTTTGCATGCAGTAAAAACGCGATAAAGTCAAGAAAATGCTTAGTTTGCTATGCTGAAATGACTTCTCAAACTGTGTATAAGTTAAGAAAACAATCAAGATTTTTATGTGTATCTTGTGATAAAATCAGAAATATCACAGTTTTAACCCCGAGTACATGCTGTGGTACAAGAGTATGCAAAAAATGTAGTGATTTATCTAAATGCGTATTATGCTTAAAAAATAGAAGTTAATACATAATCCTAATAGAAATGATCTTATTAAATGTATATTAAATAAAACAATCAACTAAATAATTCACACAAATCTTTAAACATAACCTCTTGTGATAATCCCACTAATCCTCTCTGTCAAAATATCAAGGTTTTTCTTGATATCAATCATCGCTTTATAATTTGTCTCAATTTTCTCCATCATTTCCGAAGACACATAATTATCGTCCTTATAAAGATTTTTCTCCTTCTTGCCATGTCTCATTTTAATCAACTCCAATTCCAAACTTATCATTTCCTTATAAAACTTTGGTCTTATCTGTTCGCTTATATTATTATTCTTAAGTTTTTTCAATACAATCAACTCAGCAAGTGAATAATTCATAGATTTCAATTTCTTCTTAGCTGATTTCTTCATTTCTTTCCATATCCCAGGAAAGTTTTCTTGTATTTTTATAACATAATTTTCCCTCATAACTAAAACTGTCATTTCACATGCAGCAACAACATTATAAAGTCTTTTCATATGCATTATCACTTCAATATCACCAAATTCATTACCTTCATAAACAATTTTGAATATAGTATTTTCTTCATCGCTTAAATAATTTATAGAACCATTAAGAACAAAAAATATTTCTGTTGCTAAATCCCCTTTGTTTAATACAATATCTTTTTTGGAAAAATAAATAGGTTGAAGGAATAAAGCTATGCTTATTATAAACTCTTTATCTCGGCTACAGAAAAATGGGAACTCTTTTATGCAGCCCTCATGCATGTTACAAGCAATTTCAAATTTCAAGTCTTTTGGGATTTCTCGCATGAGTTTTTCTTCTTCGTCGATTGATAAAGGAAGACGTTCGTTAAAAATACGGATTCGGTTTTGCATTTTTTTCTTAGTACTTTTGCTTACACGGGTTTCTTTAACATAATCGTCGACCATGTTAAGTTTAAGGTCTAAGTTCTTTTTTTTTATGTCTAGCATTGTAATAACTGAAGATAGCGAACTTACAGTAAATGAGAGAAAATACATAGTCGCAGCAATCCAACAAATCGCGAAAATAAGTTCGACATCAGAATACGGGGTAATATCTCCATATCCTACTGAAGTCAAAGTTGTTATTGCCCAATACGCTGAAGTTAAATACAAATCAAAAGCTCCAGTGTTTTCCAATTCATACCTATGCATCCAAGTTTCAAACTCATACTCAGAAAAAGTGCTAAACAAATACCAAAAGCACGCGACAACATGTAAACTCACAATAATCCCAGCAAGTAAAGCCAAAAGTCTCATCACACTATGGTTAATATTCAAAAAAATCTGAACCTGTTCCAACAAAAAATGCGTTTTATACGTCTTAATAAACTTAATCGCTTTTGAAAACCTAAACAACTTAGGTATAGACCTCAATCTAAATATCCTAATAAGTTTATTATATCCTTTACCTGATGTAAGACTTATAATTGTGGGTACAGCACTAAAAGGTATACAAGCCAATATATCAATAATCATCCATCCTTTTAAATAATTCAATATAATCTCTTTTCTAGTATATTTCAAAGCAGCATGTTGATCAAAAAAAGCTGTATTGCAATTGACAATCACATCAAGAATATAACAAAAATCAATAACAGTATCTAAAGCAAACCACATATCTAAACTTGAAGTATCTAAAAATGCTATAACTAAAGGGGTTATTGTTGCTGTGTATAATAGTAAAATACCAATTATAATATTCCAATATTGTTTAAAAGAACTACTTGGGTGGATAATTCCGAATGGTAGTTTCGTTTTGTGATGTAAAGTTTGACGGTTAAAGAGCCCAGCTTTAAGTCGAAGATAGTCTCTAACTTCAAGTTGTAAATTTTCACGTTTTTCTGTGAGTTCTTCCATGAATTTGGAGATTCTAAGGCTGCAGAGAAGTTTTGTTTTAGCTCTAAGCCAGACATCTTTGTATTTAAGATTGGAGTTTTCAAGGACTCGGGTGCTGTCTAGATCTTTTTTCCTTGCATTCAATAGTTGCATTGATAAGTAATGTGATTTTATATATAAAAGATGCTTTAAAAGGGTAAAAAATATGATAATTTTAAAGGCAAGATTACACAAATGGACTGAAAATACAAGCGTTTTCACTTGTTTGATAAGTCCATGGAATTGATTCTCTTGGCGCTTGGGACCTTTTCCCATAATCAGCTGTTGACTTTCTGTTTTTCTCTCTAAATTTACGTGAAAACTCCCCAATACGAGATTTTATTCTATTATTCCCTATATAAGATGTTGTATTAATATAATACCTTTCATAATTTCTCCTTTCAATACCATTAAAAGTTTGAAGGTCGTAAAGATTATTGTTTATAATACTTTCTTCTGGCCAAAATGTTGATTTAAATGAAATGTTTAGTAAATCAGAAGGCTTTGATGGTTTTTTTTCTAATAGTTTTGAGTGGTTATCATTTTGTTTGTGGTTGAAAAGGTCGGAATTGTTGTTGCTAAGAGTTTTTGGTTCTTTTAAGAGAAACTGAGGATGTTTTAGGATGCTTTCGTATATTTGGGAATAGTTGGAATCTATGTTTTGGAGTTTTTGGGTTTCTTGAGATGCGGATTTTCGGTAGTTGGAGAGATATTTTACGATTTTGTGTCCTGAAATTTTGTTTATTTGTCTGTTTAGGCTTTCTAGACGTTTGGATTCTTCAAGGATTGCTGCGACGATGGGCTTGGCTTTAGGCTCAGGTACTGGAGTTTTACGAGAACGCTTAGGACTCTTTTTCAGTCTTGAAATATTAACTTTATTGTTTTTTTCCATTTAATTATCCAGATTACTTTATATTATATATAATCAAACATTTCACAAATCTAAAACTTATAACATCATAAATAATTTGTTCTTATCTATAAAAAACTCTCCACTACTTTTCTAGCTTTAAAACACCAATCTTTCCATACTTCAGAGTATAAAAATCATCATACACAAAATCCTTATTTCCCTTCATTATAAAAAACCCCTTCTTTACCAACTAACCTAATATAATCCATTCAAAACCCCTAAATTTTCTTACTTTTTTTTACATCTCTTCTATAATCATCCTAAAATCAGCTCATCATCCTTCCAATATAAAAACTTCAAATCTCAGCTTTAAACATAAAAATCCGCTAAAAAATCCTAATAATCTAATCCAAATCCATAATAAACCCACACACAATAAAACTTTCAATTTAATTTCNCATAATAAACCCACACACAATAAAGCTTTCAATCTAATTTCCCTAAAATCCTCAACCTAAAAGCAATAACTTCCCTGATCCTCTACTAAAATCTCATCTTATACCTCAAACCTTATTTTTCAAATCCAATCTCATTGCGCCAATGCAAATATTTAGCTTTTTCCTCTTAAAGCCCGTGAAACCCATTTAAACTATTAACCAAGCCTTAGAAAACATTAGGCTGGTACCTATAAATATTATCCTGAATAGTCTCCCTATCCTGCATATCATCTGAAACTTTTTTCTCAAGACTCGTTGTTTTTTTCGCAACAGCAGCAAGTCGATTAGCTTCTTGTATTTCCCTAAGCCTTTGTTTCTTTTCCATTTCCCTTTGTCTTTCCATTTCTACAACCATCCTTCTATGATTTTCCATAGCTACATTTTCTATATCAGACTTTTTTTTTTCTTCTTGAAACCTTTGTTCTTTCATATACAATTGAAATTGAGCGTCTTGACCAACTTTTGATTTTAAATCAGCTTTTTCTTGAGTACTACCATGATGGACTACACGGCGATGCTCTTGAATCTGATCTCTTCTATTACGAATAGCTTCAACACGTGCTTGTTCTGCAGTGTATTCTGATTCTCCTGATGTTTCATTTCGCCCATTGTATGTTTTGGTTTTTCTAAACATTATGTTGTTTCTTGAGTCTTGCATTATTTATATTAATGGCTATGCTTATTGTTTATTTTTAAAAAACAGAGGTTTGAAGATATGAAAAGTTGTTTGTATTAATAATTTTATAAGTAAAAACTAGATATTGAAGTTAGGGTTATGCTTTATTTTGAGGTTTTAGGTTTGAAGATTAGGCATATTTGATAGGGATAAAAAGGAATTGTTCTTTTTAATCATTTTTGTTATTGTAGACAGTTTATAATAATATGTCAGAGACTTTAAGTCTTTTACTCCTAACCCAAGGGACATTTAAAGAACGAGCTTGTTTAAATCAGCATCTTATCCCTAGCAATTGTACAAGGATCTTAGCTAATCCATTTAGTCTAACATTAAATGAACTAAGTTGTTATTGTCAAAATATAGGCTTCAGTAACTATGATCTCTCAGTATACATGCTAGCTTTGATAACATTAAAAGCTACCCAAGAAGCTCCATTAGCAGACAATATGGGACTGAATTATTTTGACACTATAAACTACTTTATTGTTAATTACAATCAATACTCTGCCAATATTATGCAAACTTACTTTTCAGCTTTAATACAAGAAATATCAGCAAGTGACGATTTAACTTCATGGATGAAAAAAATCATGACACTATCAATTAATGAAAATGATATCCAACCTGTAAGGCAATGCATAAAAATTCGTTGCTCATCCAAAGTGAATAGCATTTTAACAAAAATTTATGAAAATTCAAATAAAAGCACAATATTTGAACTGATTGATTTCCTAGATCTGGGTTTACAATGCAAATTGGATTTAAATGAACTTACAAATTATACTACTTCGATTATCCTTGAGAAAATCATAAGCGACAATGACCTTAGGGGGTTTAATAAATACTTAGGAATTAGCATTAAAGTCGATTTTAATGGATCAAGGGAAATAATAAACAAATTAAAAATACTCCAAATATTAGATCAAGAAAATCTGGATAAAATAAAATTCATTGAAGATAAAATTGGCGCCATAATTCCTATTAAAAAATACGAGAAAAAACTAAAACAAATTTTTCAAGCTGAAAATCTTATAAATTCAGATATTAATTGGAATGAAATAACAACTGAACCACAACCTTTTTATGCTAGAGATGCAGGGAAATTTCGTGTTGTATGCTATTATATTAAATTTAGTAATGGCCTTGGTGCTGTAAAAAAATCATATATAGCTCTGGCAAATGATGCGGATTTCACACCTGTTGAAAATGAAATTAAAATATTAATATACTTATCAAATAGATCAACTCCAAGTAATAGTTTTTTGAAGTTTTATGGATCTGCTTTAAATAATTACCAAGCTGATTTGTATATGGAATCAGGTGGGATATCATTAATGAATGAATTGACAATTTATAAATCTAGTGGCAGACTTGTTGAAAAAGAACTTGCAGAAAGGTGGATAATTTCATTGCTTAACGGTTTTGCTGAACTTAGTAATTATAAAATTTATCATTGTGATATCAAACCACATAATATTTTAGTCAAACCTGATAAAACATTGAAAATTATTGACTTTAGTGTTAGTATGAAGACTGATGAAAGTGAAACAATGCTAATTACAATGGAAAACCCTATACAAGGAACAAGAGGTTATATGGCCCCAGAACTTCAAGATAATTTTGATAAAGGAATTAGAACAGCCACGTACAAGTCAGGGAAAGCTGATGTTTTTTCTCTTGGATTAACAATTTTACAAATTATGACTACCAATAATAGTGAAGGGCTGAATACACTTGAAAAAAATAAAGAATTACATGAAAAAGTTAATTCTGTAAGAGGATACCCAGAATGGATCAAACAATTATTACATAAGATGCTTTACCCTACAAGGAATGGAAGAATAAGTTTCAATAAATGCTTACAATATATTCAAATTGATACAGGATATGCTAGCACAATTAATAATTAAAATATAAGCAAAAGTGTGGTTGAGATATTAAGGATTTGTATGTTGTATTTTATTAAAGTGTTTTTAGGTAAATCATGATATTATCTTTAATTATTTGTAGAGTTATATATTACATAACTTGAATTTATACCTAGCTGAATTTAGCTGATAATGCTTGAGTTTTTGACATTTTATTCCCTTTTATTAATGGGCCAATTTCAAAATACTTTCTAATCTTTTAAAGCATTTAATACTCATATTTTCTTTGATTAGATCACTTTGAAAATAAGTTTTTGTACTCTAATTAAGATTCTACTCAGTTTTACAATTCCCATAAATATGATATATTTAAGTAATTCATTTTCATTCAAATTGTGATAATATTGATTTTTCTCCTTTATTCTTCCTTCTTGCTTTTTTGTTTCTAATGCTTTATTCATATATTTTGATTTATCCTGAAGTACTTCATTAGAAAAAAAAATATCTTGGAAATTTTAGTTATTGAACTACCGTCAAGAATTCAAACTTTTATCTTTCACAATCAAGCTCGATTTCTTCAGAATATTCTTCGTAACTTCTTTCCATAAATCTCATAGAATATTAGATAATTTCGTTTAATCCATTTTGATCAAATAGGAATTCATTTATTACCTAAGATTAAACAAAAAAGCATCAACCAAAAAACCTATAGTAAGAAAAGTCAATGTAGGCTTTTTTGGTCGACTCAGAATCAGTTAATAATCTTTTATAATTAAATTATATCTAAATAAAATCTATAATAATGGGAAGTTTCTGCTCTAATCCAGAAGTTCTGCCAGGAAAATACTCTGGTCAAAACAGTTTATCTAAACGATCTCTATCAAAAGTGATCTCCAAGCGTCAAGCAAACCCTAAAACTCTTTACAAAAACTTAAAAATGATCGGCAAAGGTACCTACAGCAGTGTCTACCTAGTAGAAAACAAAAAAACTTCAGCCAAACGAGCCATGAAAGAAATCCGCAAATCAGCTCTCAAAGAAAACGCCCAAGAAACGATCTACAACGAAATCATAATCCTTTCCCAGCTTGTATTTTCTATCTAGGACCATCCAAACATCGTAAAAATCTTCGAAGTTATCGACTCCCCTTCTTTTTTCTATATAATTTCCGAGTATCTAGAAGGTGGAGAGCTTTTCCAAAGGCTTACCGAATCTGATCATATAAACGAAAGTTTAGTATGCCGATATATGTATGATACAACTTCAGCAATATATTATTGTCACTCAAAAGGGGTGATTCACAAAGATCTCAAGCCTGAAAATCTGATGTTTGATGTCACAGGCCAGGACTCAACATTAAAAATTATCGATTTTGGGACCTCAGCTCGTCTTACAGGGATCCAAGGTGATACAATCCCAGCAGTTGGAACTGTAAATCATATCTAGATATATTATTTATCTCCAGAACAAATCAAAGGCCATGTTTCAGAAAAATCTGATATATGGAGCTTAGGGATTATTATGTATATGACCCTTTGTAACTTTTATTCAGCAGGAAAACTCCCATTTTATGGAAAATCATTTGACGAAACTGTTGATAATATCTTAAATACTGATATTAGTTTTATAGGCGAAGTTTGGAATAATATCAGTAACGCAGCACAAAATCTTATAGAAGCTTTATTAGATAAAGATCCTGAAAAACGTCCTTCTGCAGATAAAATCCTTATGCACCCTTGGTTTAAAGATTATAGTTCAATAGCGATATCAAAAACCTCCAGTTCATTACAAGCTTTAAAAAACTTATCAGAATTTAAAGTAAAAAACATATAGTCTGAATCAAAAGTTATCAAGTATTTGTTTATGGTTATTGCTTGTCAACATAGTGAAATCGCTAATAATTATGAATTGATGAATTTGTTTAAAGCTCTTGATAAAGATAGAGATGGGAAATTAAACCAACAAGAAATCTTGGATGGGCTTTTAGAGTTTGGGTTTCATAATAATATTGAAGAAATTATGGAACAGATTGATATTAATATGAATGGATTTGTTGAATATAGTGAGTTTCTTGTGGCTACACAAGATTGGAAAAAACTCATTGCGAGAAAAAATATTTTTGATATATTGAAAAGTGAGACTTTAGAAAATAATTTGAATATGTATGATATAAAAGCAGCATTACCGATGTTGGATATTAGTGAGGTTCATGATTTTGTTAATGAAATTGATATGGATGGTGATGGAAAAATTACAATTGAAGATATGAAAAGGTTTTTTTTAGATAATTTGGGGTAGGTATTTAGGGTTAATTGATTTATAGATTTGAAAATAATTTTTTATAAGTTTTATTAGTTATAAAATCATCCTTTAAATATTATGTTTAGTTTAATAATTCTTAAAAACTAATAATTAAATGGCAGTCCACCTAGGATTTCCCAAAAGGTCTGTAAAGCTCGAAATCAGCCAAGTCCCAATGGGAAAAATAGGCGGAGAGCCTTTGTGGCTGATTCCAAACCCGAACCTCCAATGCTGTAACCAATCTCCAACATTTATCTGCCAAATCTTCGCTCCAGGAGACAATGATTACAATTACTATCGTTATCTTTATGTTTTCCAATGCACATCATGTAAAAACTGTTCAGTCTATAGGGCACAAACGTCAAAAACTAATGAATTCATACAAGAAATCGAAGAAACCAAAGCTCCAAACCAAGAAATCGATGACTGGAACACTGAAACAAATACCGAAGACATCATAAACCTCTTAGAAAAAAAGGAACAAAAAGAAACCTTAGAAGATTTATCTATAGAAATCTTTGAAGAAGATATAAAAGTGACTGAAATCATCAACAAACTTTATACTCTAAACATAAAAGATGAAGCTTCTATCTCTGATTTCTATGAACAAATGGAAGGAGGTGTTGAAAGTGCTGGTGAAGAAAAGATTTCAAATAGTATCGAAGATGATGAAGATGAAGATGATTTTGATGAACTTGAACAAGAAAACAAAGAAAATCGTGATGTGAGTTTTGATGTTTTGAGATGGTTTTCTAATTTCCATAATAAAACCCCTGTGATAAGATATGGTAAAGATGTTTTACCTATGTGGTATTCTGATAAAGAAAGGCCGCAGATTGTTGAAAGTGTATGTCCTTGTGGTAGTTTGAGGAAATTTGAATTTCAAGTATTGGCGTCGATGTTGAATTATGTGAATAATCCAGATGTTGAGTTTGGTACTTTGATTGTGTATACCTGTCCTAAAGCTTGTGATAGTGGGAATTTTATTCAGGAAGATGTCTTGTTTCAGCCTTCACAGTAGGTTAGATTATGATAGATAATAAAATTAGGAATGAATGGCTTTTTTAAAGATTTTTGTAGTGAAGTTCAGTTTTTTTTTGGAATGATATGATTTATTATGGGTTAAGGATTTTTTGAGGTTTGAATGAAAATTTAACTTGGATTTAGGAATTTTTTTGGGATTTTATTGAATATTTGACTAGGATTTGCCAAGTAGTTTTAGGATTTAACAGAAAATTTGACGAGGATTTGACAAGTAGTTTTTAGGATTTAATAAAAAATTTGACAGATTTTATATTAAAAGCTACTTAAATTCTAACAGCCCATGACGAATAAATGGAAAAAAGGAAAAGTTTAAACATTCTCTTTTCTTCACGTAAATCAATAGACTGTGCTTTAAAACTATTATCTATCCAAAGCAAACAAAATCTTATTTTAAACCAAGAAACTTTACGACAACCTTATATTCGGAAAACTTCACGTAAAATTCTTAAATTTCCATTCCAAAAAACAATCAACAAAGATAAAGAAAATAATATCCCTCAACTACAAATAATTGGGAGTAAAGAACGAATCAAAACCTTAACCCAAATATCTAAAGTTCCAAAAATATCAAAAAAACGTATGGCAACACCAGAGATTATAAGTAATAAAAATCAATTGAAGATTCGTCCATGCACAACACCTTTAGCATTAGAAAGGCCTAGAAGAGAAGTGATAAAAGTTGAAATCAATCATGAATTTGAAGAATCTAATAGTGAAACTGAAAGTAACATTATAATGGTAAGTAGATTAAAAGATTTAAAATTGTAAGAAATTTTTATATACATAGTAATTAGGTTTTAGTAGTTGAATATATTATTAGATAATAAAATTTAATAATAAGAATTATCGAGATGTTACATGATATAAATTAAAAAATCCATGTTTTTGATAGATTGAGATATTAATTAAGTGTTACATGATATAAATTAAAAAATCCATGTTTTTGATAGATTGAGATATTAATTAAGATAAGTATCAAAACTCTGGACCTTACGTTTAGCTACACTTTGGAACAACCACTGTGGATTAACACTAGGAATTTTATTCCCAACCCCAGTGCCTAAGATTTTATCACTTATAATAAGTGTGCAAAAATCAGTTTTATTCTCAACATAACAAGCACCTGAAGCTTGAAGTAAATCAATCACAATTTTTCTTATATCAAAATCGCAGATGTCACAATAAACTATAAAATCATTTAACAAATTTTCATAACTATTCTTTGGCACATTCCCATTATTACTCCTAGTATTTGGCTTTTCTTCAGTATTTCTATTATCTTTTTCTTTTTCTTTTTCATTTTCTTTTTCAGCATAGTTTTTAAGTTTCATTTGTTGACAGCTTTTATCATTTTCAACAAAATTTTTAAGCCTCATTTGTTGAAGACATTTTTCATCTTCACTTTCTCCTGCAGTATGAACATCCATATTATCAGCTTCAATTTCTTTTATAATATTTTCATGTGATTTTTTATTTTTTTTCTTAGCTTTTTCTAGTAATTCTTTATTCAAAATAGCTATTTTGTTTTTTATTTCTTTTTGAGTTTTAGGCTCTTTTTCCCCATTTATTGTAAGCTTTGCAGGTCCTTGTTCTTTTAGTAATAAGAAGTAGATTTTAATGTTCTCACCTTGACGACGAAATTCAAATTTTAGTGAATCGATTTCAGCTAGAAAATCTTTTTTAGCGAATTTTTGCGAATTTATTGTCGTACTTGAACCTTTTTTGTATACTTTATGGTAGACCTGGATTGTATCAGAAAATATTGTTAGATCGAATGGGTTTGCATAGCCTATGTGAGGATTACGTATGGAAATACAAAAGTTCGTGATTGGTTGAAAATTGATAGAAACTACTGCAAGATCTGAAGGGGTTTCCCAGTAAAATTTTGGATCGCTTATCATGATATTTCTAATCCCACTTATTGAAGGATGAGGCTCTTCTAAGAATGATGTGATTTGATAATATATTGATTTCTTCATTGAATTACTATTTTATATAGGTTTTAGATTTTTATGTTCAATTTTTATATAAAATTAGATACGATTTTAAGATAATGATACATGGATTTAAGAGGACATTTTTAATCAGAGGTAGTCTAGCGGTTAAGACATCTGCCCTGCTCAGCGGAAAGCCCAGGTTCAAACCCTGGCCTCTGACTTTTTATCTTTAAATATTAAATTATCAAAAAAAATTTAGTCTAAAAATTATATAAATAAAGTAAGTTTATTCTAATGAAACTAATCTTAATTGTTTTTGAAGAAATTATGTTTAAGATGATGATTTACTATAAAATTTAGGTTTTTATGATAAATTTATATGTTTTTTAATGCAATTTTATTTTCTAGGCAATACTCAATAAAGTATCGATATGTCCTTTTTTGATCTTGAAGTTTCATTTGATATATTCTATTAGGTTTCTTTTAACTCTGATTTGATAAAAAAAACTATATTCCAAGTTAAAATTATATTAAAAAATAAGAGCTTTAAGTATAAAAATTTAAACCCAAACTAAAAAGATTTTTTCCGTACAGGAGCCTCATAAGAATCATCATCATCTTCAGGTACTTGTAACAAGTCTTGAAAATCCATATCTCGGTCTTCAGGATTTTCATCATTTGAACTACCAAATATAATTTTATCATTTGGGCTATCTTTAGGTCTATCTAAAAGGTCTAAAAGGTTATTTTTCGGCTTAAAACTAGGAATGGTTAAGTTTGGGATTTTACCTTTAGGGCTAAAAGTTACATTCTCTTTTGATATTAGAGATATTAGTATTGGAATACCTTCTGGGAATTTCCGATTTAAAACTTTTTCTATCATATCTCGAGAGTAAACTTTTGATAAACCCCCAACTTCGGTTGTAAAAACTGATAATGTGCTTAAAAGATTTGAACTTTCAAGATAGTCTTTGATTATCCCTCCAATTAAATGCCCTTCATCAGTTGATAAAAAGTTCTTGGCAAAGAAGTTTGTAGTTTGGTACTGGTCTTTTGCAGCTAGAATCTGAAACATAGCTTCTCTAAGTTTAGCCCTTATTTCTTTAAACTTCTGCGTGTTAGTTAACGCTTGAATCATATGGTCTTTCATACTCATTTTTGATTATGAAAAAATCATTCTAGTTTCCCCTCACACAAAAACCTATGAATAAATCCTTGTAAAAACATCTAATTTATTATAAAAACCCATAAAATCCTTAACTTTTATCCTAATTTCTAATATAATTTCAACTTATTTCCTATAAAATCAACCAAAAAACTCCTCCTACTTCATTACTTATTCGAAATGTAACTAAATACAAACTATCCTTCATTAAAACTATTATTTTTCTTAGAATCCTAAGACTTATAGGCAAAACATCAGAAAGTTTTTACCTCTAAATTCATCATTATAAAGTATATACAATCCAACTCTGAGTCCAAAACAATTGACACAAGGATCATCATTTGATTATCTTCTAAAAGTTTTCATAATTGTCAATAAGTGATGGGCAACTTAATAGGCTTATAAGTAATAAACTTACTAAGCTTAAAAATTCAATAAGCATATAGGATTTTTCTTTATTGATACTTCCTGGATTTATTGTGATTTTATAGAAGACTATCATAGCACCAATACTACAGATCATCATTATAATTCAGTCACATAGTGTGAAAAAAAAAGCACAAACCAGGTGTTGATTTTGTTAAAGAATTTTAGCCTTTCTTATGTGATTAGAGGGTTTATTATACAGAGGAATTCGAAGTTTGAGGAATCTTTTGATATTATTATAGAATAGTTTGAATAGGATATGATTTTGTAAGTTGGAAGGTAGGCATATAGTTTTAGGTTTATTTCTTATTTGAGGAATAGGATGCGATTTTGTAGGCTTTTATAGGTTTTTTATATTAATTTTGATTTTTTATTTTATTTTTTAATTATAAAATTTGAGCATATGCCGCCCAGTATTGAGGATAAGTCACAGCTACTATAAAAACAGATAAAATGTCTAAATAATATAGAATCATTAGAACAAGTTCCATAATTTATTATAAGAGTTTGGGTAGATTTCATTAAATTTTATCATCATAGATTTTTATTAGAAATTTCAATACTTTATAGAGAAATAATATAATTATTACTAAAAAGTCATTTGCTTTAGAGCGTGAATTATAATTTTTTAAATTATTATTTGAAACTTGATATATAAAATATTAGCCAAAACCCTTTAAAGCATGCAATGAAAAAATCTACCTATTACCAGTACCTAAATCACAACATCTTACTTACAAAAAAACCTAAA
Source organism: Stentor coeruleus (assembly GCA_001970955.1). Lineage (NCBI taxonomy): Eukaryota > Ciliophora > Heterotrichea > Heterotrichida > Stentoridae > Stentor > Stentor coeruleus. The sequence goes on along the minus strand of MPUH01000822.1, from coordinate 5,752 downwards.
TTTATTATTAAATTAAATATCAAAAACCAAAAAAAATCAAAGCCAAGCATTCAATCCTATATCAAAAAACATAAATTTCAACTATCTCAACTTAATATATCAACTTTTATCCACTACAAACTGTCTAGAATTAGAAAATTTCCAGAATTATTTAAATCAAGTTCGTTGGTTTATGCATCTTTAAAAGTATTCTTATTATAAAAATAAAATACCTATACAAAATTATAATTTTTTAGCTTCAACTCATATATAAAAGTTATTTTACACTCTAATATTATATTATTAATAACATTTCCTCTATAAATTAATGTTAAAAGCTAAAAAAGTCCCTATAAAGAAAATACCTAAGCAAAAAGTCAATAATTATTCATCCCTTTCTTTCATAAACCCTCAAGTCTCTGTATCGACATATAATCAGGCAACAGATAAACTAGAACTACGCACAGAATCGCCATATGCGCAGAAAATTATAAAAACTCGATCGAAATCAATAGTAAAAGACCCTTCATTTTATCATAATCCTGGACTTGTTTCCCCTCCTTTAAACCCGAAATTTAGTTCGAGTTTTAAAAACAAGATTAATTTAAGTACATCTTTTGTGGTAAAAGTAAAAGAGACTAATGAAAATCAAGTTAAAATTAAGAAGAAGCCAATATATGCAGAAAGAAAAAGTATTGAAAATCAGACTTATTTAATTGAAAAAAAAATTCATGATATAAGTGCAAAGCATAAAGAAAATGGTATTTCAAATGAAATATTAGATAAATATCGTGAGATTTTTGATGAAATAATACATTCTGATAAAGTATTTGGTACTGTACTTACGAAAATCAAATCCGCTTATGAAGATATGATTATGTCAAAACCTGATAACTCAAGGGAAATTTTAAAATTAAAAGAGGATATTGTTGAGTTTAGTCAAAAATTAACTGAGGAAATCGAAGAAAACAAACGCCTTCACAAAAAAATCCAAAAGTTCTCAAGAGAAAGCGTAGAGGTAGGTCGAGCCTTAGAAGAACGTGACAACAACTGTAAATCTTTACAAGAATACTTATTAAAAATCACAAATATAAACATAGACGATATCCCTCAAGATAAAACTTCATGGAAAGTTCTCATAGCAGAAAATAAAAGTTATACTCAATTATACACAAAACTAAAGAAAAAGTTTAAAAACTTGCAAATACAAGAAAAAAAACTCATGAAACTTTTTTGGATACTAAAGCAAAAAGGTTATCCTGTAGAAGAAATCTATGAAAATCTTGAGTTTAAAAAAAATAAGTTAAACGATAAAAACAGTTTAGAAGAGTGTTTTGATAATGAGAAATTTGAAAATGTATCAAAAAGTAAAGAGTAAAATGAGAAAACTTATCATGAGGATTTAAACAAAATTGAGTCTAAGAGTTATAGTGAGGATAGTGAAGATAGTGAAGATAGTGATAAGGAAATACTATAAATATAGATATTCTTATTTAAATTATGAGAAGATGAATTTGATAAAAATATTTTACGGTGGAAATTTGAGTAAAGGTAGAGTTTGTTGATAAGATTTGAAGAATAAGGTTTAGGTTTAAAGATATATGGTTTTATGCTGAAAAATATACTTGTTATTGATAAGAAATTTAAATGATTTTATTATGATGAATATTATTATTGCTCATCATTTTAATCTTACAATAATCAACAATTAGATCCCTAAATCACTTAAACTTAACATTATTAATCATAAATCAAATACTTTAAAATCTCACACCTACTTTAAAACTATTTTTACACTTTTTATACTTATATATTACACTTTTTATAATATTATTTTAATCATTAATACTAAATATAATTTCTTATTCTTTTACTATGAATTATACTAAGTTAAAGATAATAATATGAGTCAACTTTACTTGGAGAATCAAAATTTCAATCAAAACTTGAAAATATGATGATATTACTAAATATATAAGAATAATGAATGAATTTTTACATGTTCTTGTTATTAATAATGCTTCGCTTCTACCAAAGAAATTAACCCTGCATTTTGAGGGGAAATTAATTTTGACGATTTAAATAAATGACAACTTTTAGAGAAAAGCTAAAATTTTATAATTTACAAGTAAGATTTGTATGTAAACTAGAAAAATATTCAAGATTCGATTATAAAAATCATATTTATGGAAATTATTTGAAATAATTTTATTTGAAGCTTTGATTGGGTGTATTTGGTAGGATCAGCTGCAAAATTTGTGTAAAATGTGAAGAGTTTTATCGAGAAATAGTTTTTTGTATATAATTTCACATAAGTTTGTTATTGATTAAATATAAAAATACTGTTGATAATATGTTAATATATAAAACTTAATCATACTATTATTAACCTTATTAAAAATTCCTATAATTCTAAACTACACCTTTTAAAAAATATTTTCTATTTATACACAGTTTAAAAAACTAAAAACCCCAAATATACTTAAAATCACTTATGAAATTTCTTTTAAAACAATAATTATTTTACTGAGCTATAATAAAATCACTCATAATTTCCTTTCTTCATACCAAACCTAACTAAAAACTTTTTTTTCAATTTGATTCAATATTAGTTATTTAAAAATAATCACATTAACTATCCAATTCCATAACTAAATCACAGTAAGGACACTACCTCTATTATAATCAACTGAATCATCCTTATCTTGCTCAGTTGATTTATAAAAACGATCATCTGCTGAGTTTTCATTCTTACTTGTATTAACAGTATCTTCACGTTTTTCAATAACTTTCATTTCAATAAGAATCTGTTCTTTAGATTTATCTTTAGTCTCAACAAGGTCGTATTGAGCATAAACTGTACCGATTAACATAATAAAGGCAAAGAACAAAAAGACGTTGCTAATTCCTATAGCGTCGCCGACTATTTGGAATAAAAAAGCTAGTACCACATCAGAAATTGAATTAAGTAAAAGGGAAAAACTTAAAATTTGGTCGTTTAGGACTTCACCAATATAAATCCACAAAGTTGCCCCTAAAGCTAAAGAGAATAGGAACATAAATAAGATCAGAAATATTGCTGGAACCAAAACTCCAACTTCGACATATCCAGAAAAAATTCCTAAAAGCAATAAGTCTATAGCTAATATAAAATGTCCTATAACAAGTAATCTTTTTCTACCTAAATATTTGAGAATTGGGATGCTGAGTAAAGCTGATATCATATTCCCTAAACCCATAATAAAAGTTAGAAAACGGGAGAGAAAAATGCCTCCACCCATTTTTCCAAAAATGATTGTTGAATAAAATAATATTGGGCTTATCCCTGAAAACTGTTCAAGTACACATAAAATACAGCCAATTCTAACCATCTTTCTAAACCTTTTCTTACACATGAAATAAACTAAAGAAACCTTAACTCCTTCAGTAGTTTTTCCTTCAAACTCGCTTTGGAGCCTTTTCATGCCGATTTCAATACCAACTTCAGTATATGTCATTGCCAAAGCTTTCTGTGCATTTTCAATATCATTTTTCCCCATATAAAATAGTGGTGTATCAAAAATACAAAAATACTTAAAGTAAATCAATTGATATAAGCAAAGAACTGCTGGAAATAAAAACATAAAAATCCACCAGTAATTGAAAGGATTTGTATTGAAATTTTCAGTTGGTAAAGCTAATCCAAAGCCAAAAGCTGATAATAATCCTAAGTTATGACTGATTAATATCAGTGGACCTACTTTATGTGACATATCCTCAGGGGTAGTTTCAGCTACGTATATCGGAACCAAAGTTACTGAAAAACCAGTTGTAAGACCTGTGAGAAATCTGCCAATCCCAAAAGTTGTGGTTGATGGCATTACAAGAATTATTGTTCCGACTATATAAAGTAAGTCAACCCACANGTGGTTGATGGCATTACAAGAATTATTGTTCCGACTATATAAAGTAAGTCAACCCACATCATTGTTGTCCTCCTTCCAAAACGGTCTAAAAAGTACCCTACAAATGATGCTCCCATCAATGCTCCTAATGATACTAATGAACTGAAGATTGTTACATACAATGGTGTGCGATGTCCCCAGTTGAGACTTGCTGCAATGTTTTCAGTGCAAGGGTTGAAAACTCCAACTGTGTAGTAAAAAACAAAACTAGCAATAACTATATGAAAGCAGATTATCCAAACTTGCCCTTTCTTGATATTCCCTTCGTTTTCCATTTACACTTATTCTCTATTGACATATTAGCAATACCACTATCAAAAATTAAATAAATCCAAATGAAATATGAAATTTGGTTTATAGCATATGAATATTACGCTAGATATTTTTTATATATTTAGCTAAATACTTTTAAAATAGATTTTTGTAGTGAATAAGTAAGATTTTTTGTGGAACTTTATCTTGTCTACATAATTTAATTTGTTAATTTTATAAATCGATTTAAAGTTGTTGATATATATAGGGTTATTTAATTAAATCATTCACAGTTGATATAGAAAGTTTAAATATATATGAATTTCTATAAAGCGATAAGACTTTGCGAATAAAAATTGTATTTTCCAAGTGAAATGCTTATTATGGAAATCTCTATATAACAATATTAAAAACTAATAATCTTATCAATCTTAAAAATTAGTTCTTTTACAAATTAAAAAACCACAATTTATTGATTTTATAAAAATAACCTTCGAATAAAAATTTTGTTATGGAAAAGACAATAATAGTCATAAAATTGCGTGTAAATAATGGCAGTATCTTTACAAACAAATAAATATTTTTACATAATAAAATAATCCATAAATATAAATATAGGGAAATCAATAACTTATTTTAGAATGATAAAATGACAAAAAATATAATAATCTCATCAATTTAAAAAAATTGCGTATTAAATATTTTCTATAATATGCTAAGGAGAAAGTAAATAATTTTGTTAAGAATTTAAACTAAACTTTATCATTTAAACTAATTTATATTAACTTAAATAGCATACAAAAATAAGACAGCACTTATAATCAATAAAAATATAGTATATTATTTATAATATCATTCTAATAAAAAATTCACTTCTCAAAAACTTCAAATTGTCTTTAAGTAAAACTTAGCGAATACTTAAAAAATCAAAAATTTTCTTTTTATTACCTTTTCACATTTTTAAAGATTAAAATACTGTTATTTAATTCAATACTTATTGCTTATGAAAAACCAGGTTTATCTAAATTCTAATTTTTATTCTTGATTATTTCATAAATCATTCTTCACATTAATCATTTTCTTTTTAAGTTTTTCCTCTCTTGCTTGGACTCATTTTCTTTTTTTTATTGGACTTTTTTTTTTGCTCCTCTATAACTTTCTTAAACTCTTTTTTTTTTATTAGCTTCTTCTTAAATCTTCCTCTATTTTTCTTAACTTATGACTTTCTTAGATTTTTCTTCTTTTTTTATTAGCCTCTTAAACTAAGATCAAAATCTTAGCATTAAAAAAATTATAAACAACTTGATTAGAAATATGGATTTAGGATTAAATATTTTTTTTTATATATAATGCGCATGTTTATCATAAAGATTTTTTCTAAAAGAAGTTAATAAGCAAGTTAATATATTTTTTGTAAAACTTATGAATAAATGCTACTATGCTTAGAGATAAATTATTATTAGAAGCTAAGTATCTTGCATTTATAAAATTAACAATTAAGATATAATTTCTTATATTTAATGATTAATCTTGTCTTAAAAGTTAAAGTGGGTGATAGTTAAGGTGGCATGGTTTAA
>MPUH01000821.1:0-33126 GCA_001970955.1 Stentor coeruleus | reverse complement strand
CTTGTGCTATTTTTGTGTTTACTTTAGAATTTACTTTTGAATCAGATCTTGAGTCTATTATGCCAGAAATGCTGATTTTATTTAGAATTTTCATTGTTGCTTTTGGTTTTATTTCTCTTGAGGTTGGGAGGATGATTAAAATTAGATCGTTTAATAATCCTGAACTTGATCAGAATTTGATTTAGGTTAGTATATTTTAGTTAGTTAATTTTTAAGTATATAATTGATATTGGAAAAATAATTACTTCCTTTAATTAAATCCACATATTAATCCTTTACCTGTATCCCACTAAACAAACATAGTTAAAATCCTCCTTTTAAACTTAATACTTAATTCCTTATATCATATTTATAACTACATTCACATACCTCTCATCATTTTTTCATCCCAAGTGACATCAAAACTAGGCCCTTTATTCTTCAAATCCTCCAAACACTTCTTCCCTTTATCCGTATTTTTTCCTTCCACACTTTTCATATTTTTCAAATTCCTTCTTTTCACATCAGACATCTCCCAAAAAAACCCAGCTGCAGTAAACAAACTAAAAAACCCCTGAAAAATCATAACAATAAGCCCACTTTCAATATGCATATCACTAGAGAATTTCTCAATATTAGAGATTTCAATCCATAAACCAATACCCAAAATTATAAAAACCGGGTGTAATATGAATATAAGTCTTAATCTGTTGCTATAAACTAATGATAATTTAAGGATTTTTGAAGGCTTACTGTTGTTTATGAGAGTTTTAATGATTTTTTTAAGTGACATCTGTTCGATGAAGCTGTTTATTGTATATATGATCAATGTTAGAATATCAAATACGATGAAAATTTTAAATATTTCCCCAGCTTTGTTGAGGTTTTGCAGGTTAGAACAGATATTGTGTGATAAGAGGATATCTTTACATATAAGATTGAATCTTGAATAAGAGTAGGTGTTAGAGTGATAGGCTACAAAATTGAGTCCGAAATACACTGAATCAGAGGGTTTGATAGAAAAGTAGTATTTTGTTGCTAATAATGCAAGGTTAAAAGCTAGCATAATAACAAGCAATAAGTGCTTGAGTATCAGATATACATGGCATTTCATAGTACTTATATATTTATACACAAAAAAAAAATATTCATCTTACTTCCAAATCCAAACTAAAACATCAAAATTTCAGGAAAATGCATTTACACTATTAATTATTAAACTTCTCTAACTCATACCAACTCTTTAACACTACCCCTTCAAAATGCCTAAAAATTTTCTCAAACTCAAAAAGTTGTTCTTTCAGCTCACTTGCCTGGAAAGCTGTTTTAAAGCAGAAACAATTAAAAACTTTCTGCGTCAAATTCTGATACCTAGGCTTAGTCTTTCCAGGTTCTGAATGGAACCCATACTCTTCAACAAGTCTAAAATTTTTTGATGCCAGCCACGTTTGTATACAGTCTTTATTATCCAAGTTGTCTTGATTAGACTCCATAAATACCTCAAGAGTCTTAAAAAACTCATCTTGTAGCAACTTAGCTAAAGATTTGACTTGGGTGTTAAAAACGTAACAAAGTGGGGGTTTTTGAACAGCAAAACTCATCCATATAATTTCCATATTAATAATATCAGAAAACAAACTGGGTAAGTTTAGGATTTTTACAGACTCGATACGTTGNAATAATATCAGAAAACAAACTGGGTAAGTTTAGGATTTTTACAGACTCGATACGTTGTTCAAAGCGAAAACGATAGTCATAAAGGTTAATAATCCCATATATTAATGATAAATCATTAATAAGTTTGACAAAATTGCATAGAAAGTCATAGATTTTCATATAATCTCCACTGATTTTACTTAAGGTTATAAGTGCATTACTGATATTATGTGGTTTAGTACATTCTTCTTGTATAACATTAACCATATGGAAAATTTCTATAATCATTGGGTCTGGTGGAATACCTCCAAGTTCAATAAAGTATGTGTAACAAAGGTAAAAAAGTTTGTCTTCGAGAATTTCAATTGGCTGTTCTAAGCATTCGTTTATGTTTTGTTCTAAGGAATCAATAAGATCTTGATGCTTTTTACTCGTAGCATTTGTTGGGATTATTGACCAGTTTATACATAGTTTTTGGTTATTAGATCGGAGTTTGACTAGATTTAGTGTGGTTTTACGATCATTAGGCTGTAGTGGAGGGTTTAATTCATGGATACTGGCTGTTTTTATCATGAATATAGGCGATTGTTCGGCTTCTTGTACAGAAAAAATGCTTTGCATAGATTTAATTAGTATAAATTTAACGGATTTTTTATTTAAATGAGAGATTGTGAATAGGAAGGGATGTGGAAGTTATGGAAAGAAGGGAGTATTTTTTAAGATTTGATGGAAGTTTTGATTTATTGGATAGTTTTTTAAAGAGAGTTTTGAGATTAGAGAAGAATAGAGAAAATACTTCAAATAGATGTTAGTGTTAGGGATAAGGGTGGGGAAAGATGGGTTTAGATAGGAAAATGGTTTAGATTTTGAGTATAGAGTATGTAGGAGAAAAGTATAATTTTTATTGATGTTGGAGGAAACAGATTTTTGGAGTTTCTAATAAGAGGAATTGAGGAGGAAATTCANAGATTTTTGGAGTTTCTAATAAGAGGAATTGAGGAGGAAATTCATATTAGTTTTGATAAATTATAAATGGAAGCTCTTTTACTAGATTTTCGATTAGAAGATGCTGAGAAACTTAAAGAATCACTTAAGGCTATGACTTGGTTGGCAATGGCCCATAAAGGATCGGAGGAACTTTATAAAGCAATTGATGCGATATGCATAGATCATGATGACTTAGAAGTTTCAGGTCGCTCTTTACAACTTTTACAGCAATTGTTGCCAGTATAAAATATATAGGAATGCGCTCCAAGAATTTTACACCTTCTAGACCAGATAATCTCCAAGCTAGGGTCACCTCATTCAATAATATCCCGAACAGCATTCAATTGTTTGCACTTGGCTTCAAAAATCATTCCAAAGGAAATCATCGAAGCCCTTTCTAAAGGTCTTTCCCACGACAACCATCGAGTTAAAAGCCAATGCCTACGTGGAATAAGTATTCTAGGTGATCATGTTCAAATAAATCTAATTTCTGATATAATAAACTTATTTTCAGACCCAATTCTAAGTAGTACAGCAATACAAACAGCAAAACGTCTTATAACTTTACCTCATATTAGAAAAAACATTGAAGAATCAACTATTAAAATGATAGAAGAAGGAAATATAGAAATACATAGATCATCAAGTCCAATGAAAAAAGGAGAAATCCCAAGGATTTTTGATAAGGAATTAGCATTTCAAATAGCAACATCAAGTGATTGGAAAGAAAAACTTATGGCCATGGAAGAAATTAGAGACAATTTGACTAATATGAGTAAAAGTTTGGATAAACATTTACCGTCGATTGTTGAGTTTTTGAAGCAACTGCTTGAAGGGACGAGTTTTAGGATAATTAATGGAGCGCTTTTGTTGTTGCAGGAGATTTTGAAAGTTAATGGGATAACGAAAAAAGCTGACTTTACAGTGTTGATACCTACTTGTATACAGAAACTTGGGGATGAAAAGATCACTTTTCGGCATAACACTTTCAAAGTTTTCCGTATGCTGCTTTCTGAACTCTACCCAGAATGCCTTTTCCCCTACTTCCTCCAAGGTCTTGAATGTGAAAACTGGCATATTCGCGAGGGTTGCCTAATGCTAATCATGGCAACAATCCTTGAGCAAAACAAGCAATATTACTACAACTATATCTCAATAGTAAGTAAAATCTCTAAACTCCTCAACGACAGTAAAGCTAAAATCAAACATGTAGCTCTAGAAACCCTAGTAGTCATAGCAAACACTGAAGGTATAAATCAAGTCCTTGACAGAATTGATACAGACGACATCACAACTGAAAAAATCAAAGCTAGACTAAGAAAAAAAGTAGTCCCAATACTCAAAGAAGACGGTATTGAATTACCAAAAATCATCCCAAGTAGTGCTCCTGTAGGACGAGATATTTCAGGGATTAGTTCTTTTAGTACAAATATTGAATCTCCATTAATATTCTCTAAAGCTTTAACAGATAAACTTGAACCCTTATCTCAAACTGGAGCTATGACCCAAAAACGTATGGCTAGTTCTATATCCAGAAACTATAGCGCTAATAAAAGTTTTGATGTCCATAATGATGATACATCATCACCTAAAAGGTCTCCAGTTAAACTTATGGAAACATCATATTTAAAAAAAGAAGACTTGCTACCTGTTGAGAATCCTGAGTTAGAATTACAGCATTATTTAAGAATAAATCCTAATGATTGGGCTATGCAATTTGAAATGCTTAATGGGATGAGAAAACTTTTAAAGTTTCATAGTGAGATTTTTATACTTGCCCCTTTTCATTCACTGGTTTTACAGATTTTAAGGTGTGCTGATTCGTTAAGGTCAAGTTTGTCTAAAAATGCTCTAATTGTTATTGGTGAGATGTGCGAATTATTAAGTAAGCTTATTGAACCTGAATTGGAGATAATCCTAAACTGTTTACTAAGAAAAAGTGCTGATACAAATATTTTTATATCAGGTGAAGCGGAGAAATCATTGTTCATTGTCTGCCGATGCGTCTCTGATTCTAAAGTTGTAAATATCCTTTTCCAATGCGTCAACAACTCAAGGTCTTCTCAAGTAAAAGCAAAATCCGCTTTGTGTTTTCAGAAAATTTTTGAACATAAAAAGGCCGAGATTAGAAAATCTAAGGAGCTTCAGCGTATGATGCAGACTTTAGCATCTTTTACAAGAGAAGCATCAGCAGAAGTAAGATCAAATGCAAAGTCCGCATTGAATTTCTTATCAAGTATACTGTAAAAATTATATAGTGAAGGGGATTTCGATAAACAATTAAAGAAAATTTTAACTAATGCGGATTATTCCACGTTAAAAGAATGCTTAGCTAAACAAGAACCGGAAACTCCTTTGAGTAAATTGTCGAAAAGTTCGGAAATGTCAGTAAAAAGCCCGATTATTAGAGGAAGAATAAGACCTAATCCTATAGAGACAATTAAGGAAAATATGCTTACTGGGGATTGGGTAAGAAAGGTTGAGGCTTTGAGTAAGTTGAAGGATGTGGCTGTTAAGAGTAAAACTATTACCAATGAAAGTCTTGGGTGTCTTATTTCAGGCCTTGATGACTCTGACTCAAGAGTATCGATGCACACTTTAACTGTACTGTCTAAAATCATACCTTGCACCTCCAACAAAATCGACCTATCAGGGCTTCTACCAAGCCTCATCGTGCTCCTAAACTCAATGAACACTCTTCTAAGAAACAACGCAAAGGACGTATGTCGTATCCTAATGCATCAAGCAGATCTTAACCTCTTCCTTCCATCTCTAATAAAAGAACTCGATCGAGAAAAAGATAAATCTTGGCTTTTCCTATTCAGTCTGTTCATTGACTCTCTCCAAGTAATCCATTCTCAAAAGCCAGCACTAACAAAAAAATTCATTATCCCATATGGAAAAAAGCTCTTAAGTGAGCAACCAGTATCAATAACAGCTAAAAAATTTTTAGAAAGACTAATCCTTGTGGTTGGTGATGAGCTCCAAGAGTTGATGGGAGATTCATGGGAAGCTTATATAAAATTAAATTGACACTTATGATTAGCCATTTAGAAATAATTTCAAAATTGTAGTATAAAAGTAGAAATGGACTTTAACTTAACCTCAGAACAAGAAGAGATTCTTGTGAATTTTCAAGCAATTACAGACAATTGGGACTTGAACTTTGCCTTAGATACTTTGACTAGATGCGATTGGGATCTTCAAAGAGCTACTAGTGAGACTTTATCATATGCAAGAATGCAAGAATCTCCTTTAGAGAACTATCAAGAAATATCATATATCCCAGCACCTGAGCCTGTACAAATGCAGACGGCAAGGCCGGCTGTCAATGAAAAAAAAGGTTTTTTTTCTAAGGTCCGGGCATTGTTTTCTGAGTTAGTTCCAAGCCAGCTACCTTTGATTTCTCCAGCAGCTGATGACTTTCAAAGGCTTGTTGGGTCTTTTGCCTCACAATACAAGCCTAAGTTTGGTAACAAGATGCTCATGCAGATGCTTGAAGAAGCTAAAAACACTAAAAAAATGCTCCTTATGTATATTCATTGCGATGAAGTGCCTATTGAATACATAAAAGAAGTCTTTTGTAATGAACTTTCTGCTATGATAATTAATCAATATTACATAGCTTGGGGTGTATTTCAAGATTCAACTGAAGGTAGGGTTGCTGAACAAGTACTTAAAGCAACTGGTTTTCCCTGTTTAGCTGCAGTCAAAGTTGATGACCCATCACGACCTGTTGTATTAGAAAAACTTGAAGGCCAGCATCCATGTGAAAAAATTATCGAATTCTTATCAAGAAATTATGTCTCTAGACCAGTTATAGCATATAGAAACCGAGCATTAGAAGAAGAGAGGAAAATAAGAGCCAAACAAGAAAAGGAACTTAAAGAAGCTGAAAGGCTGCATTTACATAGAGAAATGGAGGAAAGGAAGAAAAAAGAAGAGGAACAAAAAAGAATATTAGATGAAAAACTAGAAAAAGAAAAAGAGGAAAATGAGAAGAAGAGGAAAATGATGGAAATCGGTGATGAACCTGTTGATGGGGAAATTGCATGTTTATCTTTTAGGTTGCCTAATGGGAGTAAAATTGAAAGAAAGTTTGACAAAAATCGCCAAGTGAAGGTCTTGTATGATTATCTAGAAGCGCAAGGGCTGAAGAATTTTGAAGTCCTTTATGGATTCCCTGCAGTGGTTTTAGGAAATAAAAATGCGACATTGGAAGAATCAGGACTATATCCAAAAGCACTTGTTATAGTAAGAAACGCTTAAAATTAGCGATTTATTTTAGGTTTGATAAAGAATTTTTATTAAGATATTGGACATTGTTATAATAGTGATTAATGGGTGTTAAAATCTCGCAGGAAATACCTTTTTCACAAGAAGAGCTTTTAATGCTGGAACAGAGGTTTAGAAGACTTGATAAAGACGGAAGTGGTATGCTTGAGCCTAATGAGTTCTTTGATATACCTGAACTTGCTCAGAATCCACTTGTTCAAAGAGTGATTTCGGTCTTCGATAAAAACAAGGATGGAAATATATCATTTTACGAGTTCGTTACTGGTATTTCCAAACTTTCTGAAGCAGGATCCGAAGAAGATAAAATGAGGTTTTTATTTTCTATCTACGACATAGAAAACGATGGATTTATATCAAATGGAGAGCTTTTTAAAGTCCTTAAAATGATGGTAGGAAATAATTTGACAGATGTCCAACTACAACAATTAGTTGATAGGACGATTATTAGAGCTGATGAAGACTTTGATGGAAAAATTTCATATGAGGAATTCTGCAAAATGATTCGTGATTTGGAAATCGGCGAAAAATTAACCCTTCATTTTAAGTAGGTTTAGCACAGAGTTTATTAATATTTACGTAAAAAAATTTGGGTTTTTATTAGGCTTATGCTAAAAACTTTTATAAAAAAAAAAATTTGTAAGGATAAGATAAAGCGTAATGGTAATACATTAATATATTCTCAACCAATCCAACACACACATCACCAAAATCAAAAAAAAAAATAACCCACACATCATCATTAATAACTTTAAAAAATCTTCAGCATCTAAAAAAACCATATAAAATTCACACCCTACAATTTCCAAAAAAACTCTAAATCATAATATCCTCTTCAGAAATCTTCATTATATTAAATAATAATAAATGGGCTGTAAAAATTGTTCTTGTATCGGTGCAGAGCAAGTTCCAAACGATGAAGAAGATATGGAAGTAATAGACATAGAAGAAAGCAAAGAGCGTCAAATACATAAAGACAATAGTATAGGTATACCAATAGAAATCCCAGAACTCGAAAAGCACAGGTCTTCAGCGGTAACTTCATCAAGTGAGCAAGTTCGAATAGCAGAAGAAAGGCTTCATACATTTGAATTTGACTCAAGCGACTTATACACAAATGAACTTTGCATAACAGAAAAACTATCAAACGGATGTGTATTTGTAGGTCAAAAAGATCAGTTAGGAAGAAGACATGGTAGAGGGATTTTTTTATGGGAAGATGGATCGAAATATATAGGGTACTGGAAGTCTGATAAAGCTAATGGTTTTGGAAGATTGGTACATTCAGATGGAGATGTTTATGAAGGGATGTGGAAAAATGATAAAGCTCATGGGAAAGGGAAATATATACATTTTAATGGAGCGGTTTATGAAGGAGATTGGGTAGATGATCAACAAGATGGGATGGGTATTGAGAAATGGTGTGATGGAGCTTATTATATTGGTAGTTATAAACAAGGGAAAAAACATGGATATGGGGAGTTTAATTGGGGTGATAGTTCAGTTTTTAGAGGAGAGTTTAAGAATAATAGGATTGAAGGTCAAGGTACTTATGTGTGGAAGGATAATAGGAAATTTACAGGGATGTGGAAAGATAATAAAATGCATGGACAAGGAATTTTCGAGTGGCCCGATGGGAGGAGCTACAAAGGTGAGTATGTTAATGATAAAAAAGAAGGCTTTGGTGAGTTCTATTGGCCATCAGGAAAAGTATACAAAGGACACTGGAAAAATGGTAAACATCATGGATCAGGAGTTATCACCGGACCTGATGGAACTTTATTAAGTGGTGAATGGATAAACGGCAATCGTGTACATTAATATGTAAAAATTTTGTTTTTGTAAATTTTATATAATGTTTGATATCAAGTTACTAGGATTAGATTTGAAATAAAAAGAGAAATACTAGAAAGTCTTAAAATTTTTTGTAAGTTGGAGTGGTTTTATAGAAAACTTAAAATTTTTAGTAAACTTTCTCCTGATCAAGCTATAGATATTAGAAGGGAAGAGGGAAAAGGATTCAGATTATTGTCAAGGGCTTTATTAAATTCTTTGAATTGTTTGAGCTTATAAAAGTAGTGAATATTTTAAGGGAAAACTCAGTAGATAATCGAATTTCCCTTGTGTTTAAAGTTGAGTAATGATTTTATGACATCATAAATCTGGAAAATCCTCACTTTGCAGGGGCATTTTACATCAGGAACAAGGTTTTAGCCTTCATAAACTTAAAAGGGACAGCATAAAAGCAGGTTTAAAAATGTAATTTTTCATGGGTATCATTATACTTTTACATAGATATCAGCAAAAAATTCCGATATACAACTTATATTGTTTTATATATAAAGCTAAGATTATCAATTTTATAGATACTCCAGATCATGATGGTTTTTCTCTAAACGATTTTCTGGAGCTATTTTAGCTGATGTTGCTATTATTGTTGGAGATAATGATACAATTTTTAGTAGAGAAATACTATATGAGAAGTATAAAAATCTGATAAGAATAGGGAGATGTTTGCTGGTATGAAAGGATAGAAATTGTTTTAATGGGATGATAATGGAAGTTTTATAATAATTTAGCTTAAGGAATTGTTTTTCTTTGTTGGAATTTGGGCTTTAGGATTTTTAGGGAGTTTTGAGGAATTTAAATTATTTATGATTATGGGGTATGAGTATTTAAGTATTATAGATTGAAAGATTTTACTTTATAAGAATAGAGATTGTAATATTATTAGATTATAGAAGAGAAGATTCAGAAAACTATAATACAAGGGAATGATGCTAAATAAAATATTTTCGGTCTTTTTAATATGATTTTAGTAAGGATTTTAGTGCTAATAAGACAATTTTTCATGTTTTTTAAATAAAGCCGTTAATTCTGTAGACATGACAGACTTTTTAATGAACCAAACTCAAACCATTCCTTTGATTCNACCAAACTCAAACCATTCCTTTGATTCCAAAAATTTCTTCTGCTTATCCTCTTTATTTTCATAAAACATGCATTTTAGATTTACTTATTATAATATATTTACAAAAATCATCGTATTCTATGCTAAATCTTGCATTTAAATCATTAATCGCAAATTAAAACCTTTATAAATTCATAATCAATTCCAGCATATATTATCAAAATTCTAATAATTCATTTCTCAATAGACTATTTATCTATTTCTTATCTTCCTAATATATTTCTTTTAACATAACCAAAGACTCTAAAACCCCCTAAATTAATGAGACATTCTTCAATCTATATATTATTATCCCTTAACCTTTTATAACAACTGTTTATCAAAAAATGCCCTTATCATTCTTAATCTTCTATACCTATCTATCATATCAAAATCCTATAATTCAATAAAATCCATTATAAAAATCCAATATTTTTTTTTTCAATCATATCTTTTTTTTTAAACCCAAAAATCAACACTTCTCTCCGTATACCCAACCCTCTTCACTTTCTTTAAAATGTCTACTTCTCAGCAAATCTTTCAAAAAATATTATCCTAACTTAATCTCCAAACCAAAAAAAATCCTTTTAATTCCCCTATCTTCCATTCAAACCGATCTTAAAGTCTGTTAAAATCCCTGAAATCTAAAAATTAACATAAAAAATAATCTAATCGTCCTTATCCGTTTTATAAAATGTCTAAAGGAACAATTACTTTCACCATTACTCCCGAAATGCTTGAACCTTTATTCTTTAGCGACAATATCCGTGATGGAAAAAGCTTAGAATTACTTAAAAAGTTAGATGGTATTCCAGGTCTCTGTGATGGGCTTCATACAAACATGCACAAAGGTATTACCTCAGATCCTGAAGAGTTAAAACAAAGAGAAATTGTTTATAGCAATAATCATCCTTATGTTAGAGAACGTGATAGTATTTTGGATATTATATGGGATGCACTTCATGATACTGTATTGCAAATCCTTATTGCAGCAGCAGTAATCTCGCTAATTATTGGAACAATTCAAGACCCATCACAAGGATGGTTAGAAGGTGTTGCCATATTAGTTGCTGTTATTATAGTCCTTTCAGTTACAGCAAGTAATGATTATATGAAAGATGGACAATTTCTTAAACTTAATGCTCAAACCAATATTCATAATGTAATTGTAACTCGTGATGGAGCTGAAAAAGAAATCCCAGCTCACGATTTAATGACAGGAGATCTCATGTGCATTAGTCCTGGTGAGATTTTCCCAGCAGACGGTATTTTAGTACGTGGAAATGGTTTGAGTGTTGATGAAAGTGCTATAACAGGAGAAAGTACCTTAATGAAAAGAGAAATTATCAGAGCTGGTGATATGGACAGCAACCCATTTTTAGTCTCTGGCGGAAAGGTAGTTGAAGGTAGTGGTATGATGATTATATGCGCTGTTGGTCCACATTCTGTTAATGAAAAGCACAGACTCATGTCAGGATTAGTTGAAGATGAAGCTGATACTCCATTACAAGGAAGATTAGGTGTAATCGCAGCTGGACTTGGGAAAATTGGTTTTGCTGCTGGTGGTATTTTGACACTTGTTTTGATAATCCATTTAGCCATCGATTCAATTGATAATAGCGAATGGGGATCAAGTCAATGGGAAGATGTGATTTCAGCTATTATTATAGGTATTACAATTTTAGTTGTCGCTATCCCTGAAGGTTTACCTTTAGCTTTAACTCTCACTATGGCTTATTCGATTTTCAAGATGAAAGATGAGCATATTTTCGTCAGACATCTTAAAGGATGTGAGATCATGGGTGCAGCAACAAACATCCTTTCTGATAAAACCGGGACTTTAACTGAAAACAAAATGAAAGTTACCCAAGCTGTTCTTTTCGGCCAGGAATTCAAAAATGCAGACCAAGCTAGTCTTACAGCTGACAAGAAAAAGCTTATCGCTGAAGCTTTATCCAGAAACTCCACCGCTTTCATCAACAAAGAAAATGAAAAACACGAAATTATAGGCAATCGTACCGAAGGAGCCTTACTAGAAATGGTTGAATCATGGGGTATAGATAGTTACTCTTTAAGAAACCTCGACTTACAAAAGTATCAATATGCCTTCAATTCAAAAACCAAGCGTATGACAACAGTTTATGAAAATGAATCTGGTGATATTTCCATATACACAAAAGGAGCAGCTGAAATCCTTTTAGAATTCTGTGACCAATTCTATACATCTACTGGGGAAAAACAAAAACTTACTAATGAAAATAAAGCCGAAATCAAACATATGATTAATACATACTCAAGTGAAAGCTTAAGAGTTATTGGTATTGCTCATAAAATTTCTAATATGCAATCAATATCAGATAATGAAATAACTCAAGAATTTATAGAATCTAATATGACTTTTTTAGGATTTGTTGGTATTCAAGACCCATTAAGAGCTGAAGCTAGATCAGCAGTTATGAAATGTCAACAAGCTGGGGTTATAGTTCGAATGGTAACTGGAGATAAATTAGAAACAGCAATCAGTATAGCTAAACAAGCGAATATTCTCCCAACAAACTTAAGTCCTGAAGAAACAAAAGAATATGTTATGAAAGGGAAACATTTTCGTGAACGAGTAGGTCTGGAAATTGAAAAAAATGAAAAAAATGAAGTTATTGGGTTTAAAGTTGTTAATATTGAAGAGTTTAAAGAAATAGCAAAAAAACTTAGAGTTATAGCCAGATGTTCACCTGAAGATAAGCTTTTATTAGTCATTGGGCTTAAAGAAATTGGTGAAGTTGTTGGTGTTACAGGTGATGGGTCTAATGATGCTTCAGCTCTTAAACAAAGTGATATCGGTCTTGCTATGATGTCAGGAACACATATGGCTAAAGATAGCTCTGACATAATATTATTAGATGATAATTTCGGAAGTGTTGTTAATTCAGTCAAATGGGGTAGAAATGTATATGCATCAACACGTAAATTCTTACAATTCCAAATTTCTGTAAATATTGTTGCATTAGTTGTAAGTATTATTGGAGGTATTAGTGTTAAAGACTCACCTTTAAGTGCTGTTCAAATGCTTTGGGTTAATTTGATTATGGACTCTTTAGCTGCTTTAGCTTTAGCTACTGAACCACCAACTGAAGATTTATTTGATTCAAGACCATTTGGTAGAACTGAAAGTATGATAAACAGTGATATGTATATTACTATGATAAGTCAATCAATATTTCAAATTGCCGTACTTTTAAGCCTTTTGTATACTGCTCCTTATCTTTTTGATATTGAAGAAGGATGGGGAAATGATACTTGGGATGAGGATAATGGCAAACATTTTACGATATTTTTTAATGCTTTTGTTATGCTTCAATTGTTTAATGAAATTAATTGTAGGAAATTGTATCTTTCAGAAATCAATGTGTTTAAAGGGTTTTTTGTCAATTGGATGTTTGTGACTATAATTTTTGGAACTTTCGGTATACAGTTGATATTTGTTGAATTTGGTGGCGAGCCTTTGAAATGTGCACCTTTGGACCTTAAATACCATTTAATTTGTATTGGACTTGGGATAGCTGGGCTTATTTATGGGGTTATAGTTAGGTCAGTTGTGACTTGCTATAGAAGAAGGTTGATGATTAAAGCAAAATCAAGAGAGTATTTTGAATCTGATGATGAAGAAAATAAAGCACTGCTTAAGAATTAGTTAATCAACTCATAATAAGAGAGTAAATTATTTAATTAATATGATAATATGCCAAGCTGAAAAATATGAAAATTATTAGACGTAAAAGTTTTTATAAGAGAATTTAACTCATGAATTTATACTGATAGAGGTTCTTGTTTGGCATAAGATATATTCTCTCAATTAGTTTGCAAGAGTTTTTGCTAAGTAATTTGTATATAAAATCGAAAGATCTTTAAGAAACTATATATATTCACTCTTATCATCAGTAAAATCATAAAGCATCTCTTCACACAAAATCCAAAATATTTAGTGTATACAAATTAAACCTCAAAGTTTTCGATAGAGTCTTTTCATAACTCAAGATTTTCTGTTTATTCATAATCTCTTCAGTAACTTTTTTTACTTACTTTTCTATTAATACCCCATAGCTTCTTCATACTTAAAAACTACAACAATTGAAACTACAGAGACTTTATACAGGTCAATTGGAAGTAGTTTTCTCACTTTATGCAGTAAATGTTCATAGTCTCTATAAAAAGAGTACAAAGTTCTTCGACTATCTTTTTGAGTTTACATACTTCTAAGATCCAGTCAATTTCTTTGCTTCTAGGCTTTTCAGTGATGATAGTGTCCCTAATAAACTCTTCAAGTTCCAAAAACCTCTCATTTTCCTTCAGCATCAACCCGTAATAAAAAATCCACAGTCAGAATAAAGTTTTCCTTATCCAGAGCTCTTTCTTTGACATAAAGTTTTGAAAGCATAAAACTACCCTTTATATACTTTACAAATATTTTAGCCTTAACTAGCCCTCTAAGAGTAAATGGAACAAGAGCGTTTCGTTAGAAGAAATTGAGAATCAAACACCCTTTCACACAAAAACACCATAAACTAAAGCAGAAACCTATAAAACAGTAAATGCAGTTTAAGGCAAAAAGCTCTGCTGGATTTCAAATTTTACTTAAAAGCAAGGTAAATGGTTATAAATGCTTGAGTTCTGATGATAAATAGAGGATATAATATAAATATGCTGACTTTATTCGCACTTATAGCCTTAGTGCAAGGAAGTTGTGACTGGGGCGTATATGACGATCCCAACAGCCTGGGTTCCTGTTTACCTTGCAACGTTGCTTGTGGGGATTGTACAGGTCCAAATCCATACGAATGCACTCAATGCAGTTCTGATTACTCTCTGATAAATGGCATTTGTATGAGATACTGTCCTTTAGGCTTTCAAGCTACAGAAAATGTTTGTGAAGATAAAACAACAGATGATATTGCTTATAATATCGACTTTACAAGAATAAGCAATAGTGTTAAAGATAAAGCATTAATTCTAGGCAGTGTCATCCCTATATCAGCAGGAAGTACTTCAAATTATTATCCTACCTATGATATTAATGATCCTTATGCAGTTAGTTCTAGAGGGTTTTATTTTAATGGGAATGCTTATTTTAAGAACGATGACTCAAACCCAACTTTCGGGCCTGTTTTTACTTTAGCTATGTGGCTTAAACCGATTGAAGGGACTTCTTATGTTTTTACTAAGCAGACAACAAGTAATTATTATGTATCAATATCACTTAATGGGTTTGTCCCTGTGGTTAAAATGTATGTGAGTTCACAGCAAACTTTTACATCAGCTAATGCTTTGACGGGTAGTAGCTGGAATTTTCTTATGGTCAAAGCGACTTTAGATAACTATAAAAGCAAGATTACTGTTATGGCCAATACAGCTACATCAACTTCAAGCACTTATAGCACATATTTCAATGATACTTTTTCCAGCTTTTACTGTACTGTTGGAGGCCAATATACTTCAAATACTTTTAATAGTTTCTATACTGGGTATATATGGAGTTTAATGCTTAGTAATAAGGACTTACCTTCCAGTACATTTATGCAAAGCTCAGGATGTTCAGGGTGTTCAATATGTCCTACTGGGAATTCTAATCAATGCATTTCTGATTGTAATTATAAACAGTATATCAATAGTGGAAGTTGTGTTGATTGTACATCAGTGTGCCAAACTTATGGCTGTGTGAGAAATGATATTAAATGTAATTTGTGTTATGATCAAAAATGTTCTTATTGTAGTACTTTTTTTGCTGGGTGCACATTATGTGTTCCTCATGCTTATTTGCTTGCAGATTCATCTTGTACATGTGATTATAATTATATATGGGATACTGAGCTTGAAGAATGCCGACCATGTTCAGAAAAATGTTCAACTTGTGATGGTGGAGGATATCTTGGATGTTCATCATGTAAAGATGGTTATTATATGCATTGGGGATTATGCTTAGGTTCATGTCCTACAGGTTACGAAATCTCAGGTAAAAACTGTGTTTTGATATCAAACAAACGTATAATGAATATGAAATTCAATAAAATCGAACCTGTTGTATATGATATAGTGTATGGGATCCCAGCTGTTACAGGTTCATCATCGAAATTTTATCCTGATTACGATTTAGATGACCCAATTCCAGCAATAGAACGTGGCTATTATTTTGATGGCTCAGCTTTGATGCATTATGCTCCATATTCCACTTGGACCACACCTTATTTGACTTTTTCCCCAGTGTGTTATATAGCTTTATGGATAGCCCCTGAAACAGCAAATGGAATTATATATTCAAGTAGAAGTAGTAGTATGAGTTATTCTATTATAGTTCAAATCGAACTTGCTAATGCTTATCCGAAAATAATTCTTGCTATATCCTTATCATCATCAAGTACAGATCAAACTTATCCTTTTTATACAAGCACACAGGCAATTAGTCTTAATTCATGGAGTTATGTTGTTTTTTCTATATCCCTTGACTCACATGAAAGAACTTATATGACTTGTTATATTAACAAAGTTCCTCAGACTTCAACTTTAATGGGCCAAGGACATTTCACTGATGTTACTGAACAAAATTCTATGATAATGGGTACTGCACAAACTGGATCTTCAACTTTGGATACGAATTATTATGTAGGATATATTTATCAGATTATAGTTGATGTAGATTTAGAAAATCCTAATACTGATATTGGAAGTGCTTGTGATGATGGATGTACTTCTTGTCTTTTAGATGGAACTTGTTTGAATTTTTGTGATATTTCTCAATACCCTTCTGGGAATTTGCCTAATGAATGTATTAATTGTAATAGTAATTGTCTTACTGTTGGATGTGTTGATAATGATGATACTTGTAATCTTTGTGGGGATAAGAGTTGTGAAGTATGTACAAGTTATGATGTTGCTGATTGTACTACATATAAATGTGACCCTGGGACTTATAAAGTGATTGGGATGTCAGAGTGTCAGGCTTGCGACTTATCTTGTGCTGAATGTAACAATGCAGGGCCATCATCATGTACAAGTTGTACTGGGTCTTTATACCTTTTTGAAAATACATGTCATTCTTTTTGTCCTACAGGTTATGAAGCAGGGGTTAATGTTTGCAGTTTAGTAAAAAGTCCAGTCATTGATCTTAATCTATTAGAAATCCATGGTGCAGTCCCAGATATTCAATTAGACTATAAAATATTTGCAGGTAGTCAAGATATTTTTTATCCAACTTTTGATTCATGTGATCCATGGCCATTGAAAAATCGAGGATACTATTTCTGGGGAGGAGCTTATTTACAGTTTCCTCCAACTACCATTGACGATGGGACTTTTACATTTGGTAACCAGTTTACAATCTCAGCTTGGATTAAATCAGAATCTGATGGCTCTATATTAGAAAAAGTATCAGATACTTATATAAACTATATACTTTTAAGCATTACAAATGAAAAACTGAAAATAAGCTTAAAACTCACAGGACAAAGCAGTGTGACTAGTAGTAACACTTTTATATCATCGACTTGGACATTTATAGCTGTTAGTGCTAAGATTGGATCTGATTCAATAACTTCTGCAATATTTTATATAAATTCTAAAACTGAAAACAAAGATATAGGATCAGGGGCTTTTACTGATTTACAAACAGATTACATTATGACAATCGGTGCTTCTAAAACTAATGCTGGATACACAAATTATTGGACAGGATCTTTGTATATGCTTAAAATATATCCTTCAGCTTTAATTCCTAATGATTACTCGACAACTTGTTCAAATACAGAGTTTTCTTGTTCAATATGCCCTAAAGCAACCTTAAAATGCTTAGACACATGCGATCAAAACCATTGGTGGAACGGAGCTTCTTGTAAAGATTGTAAAGAATGTAGCTATGATTCTTGTGTACGTTCTGATAAAAGTTGTAACCTTTGTTATGATGTCCGTTGTTTAATATGCACAACTTTTTCAAGTGGAAGTTGTACTGAATGTAAGGAACATGCAAGTTTATCAAATGGTGTTTGTATTTGTGATACAAATTACTTATGGGATAGTACAGAAGAAGCATGTGTTTATTGTGATCCTGATATAAAAGCATCTCTTCAAGGTTTATGTTTAGATGAATGTCCAACTGGATATACAAATACTGCTGGTGTGTGTACAGGAAATGAAGGAAAAGTATTTGAGATTAAATTGGATAAGAAAATAAGAGGGACAATAACTGATTTGATTGGAGGGTTGATAACAACAACAACTGGTATAAGTAGTGAATATTATCCTTATTATGATTTAGGTGACCCATATGGAGGAAAAGATCGTGGATATTATTTTAATGGATATAGTTCATATCTAAATATTGATGAAGGTATTGATAATAGTCATCAACTTGTATTAAGTCCTAAATTTGCTATAGGGTTCTGGGTCTATCCAGTTGATTCTGGGGTGATTTTTGCTAAACAGTCTGAGTCTTCACTTGGTCTTTTAATAGAAATCCTTGATACTCTTTATGTCCAAGTTTCAATAATATTATACCAAACAGACTCTCCTTTAATATGTTCATCTACAATAAAAGTTGCATTAAAAGATTGGAATTATATTGGTGTGACTGTATCTTTAGGAGATGATCTTTCTGCTATAGTGACAATTCTTGTTAATAAAGTTCTTAGTTCACCTGTTTATTCAGGAAGTACATATTATAATGATTTTCAATCTTCATATACTGCTATATTGGGTGCTAAATATAATGATACTTTAGTATTAGATGATTATTTTACTGGATATATACAATCGATAACAGTTTGGAATACTGATCAAAGTTTAATTGGAGAAGTTTCTTCATCTTGTACTGGTGGATGTACAATTTGCCCTACAACTGGAACTTGTTTAACTGATTGTGGAGTTGAACAATATTATATTTCATCTTGTTTAAGTTGTAAGTCTGCTTGTGGAGAAGGATGTGTTAGAGGTGAGGATTGCAATTTGTGTTATGATAGGCTTTGTGAGTTTTGTGGGGATTATACTTCGAGTGGGTGTACAAAATGTGTTGATGGGGCAAACTTTGTTTCCGGAGTCTGCCAATGCACTACAGGAACATCAATGAGTAGGTCAAACGGTAACCTTTACTGTGCGACAACTTGTATGCCATACTGCGCAACCTGTTACTCCAGCATAAATGGTGGATGTCTTTCATGTATCGACGGTTACTTCCTCGATAATAACAATCTTTGTGTTCCTGAATGTCAATCAGGCTATACCGGTTCTAACAAAATATGTTCATCAAAATCCCCTAACTCAAAAATCCTCCACTACATATTCGACACAACAATCAATAACCCTCCAGATAAAACAAATAAACTTCTCGCTTATATGGGTTCAACTACTTCATATTCAGGAAATTATGATATTAATGATCCAATACCTTTATTAAAACGTGGGATATATTTTAATGGGAATAAAAAATATACTCAGCTTCCAATTAATGATGTAGAAAGTAGAGGGGTGATAATGGGTAATACTCATTCAATAAAACTATGGTTAAAACCTTTATCATCAAGTAATACAGGGTGTTTATTAGTAAAAGAGCTTTCTTCGGTAAAGTATTTTTATTTAAGCCTAGATAATACTTTAGTCCCAACAGTTTATTATAAGCTTTTAAGTTCAAATGATGCTTCAAGTTCTAGTATAAGTGCTACTGGGAAAACATTACAAGTTAGTTTATGGCAAGAATTAGTCGTTGTGTTTAAAAGGTCAGGTCGAAGTTCAACAGCTACAATTTACCTTAACGGCGTACCAGGAAAAACGAATTTAGTAGTAAAAACTTTTTTCACTGAACTTAAAACATATAAATTCAAATTAGGCTATACAGAAACTGATCTAACTTCTTATAAAGGATATATTTATGAACTTATAATCTATAATTATGCTATAAACCCTATAGCTCCAGATCTAACCTCTTGTGATTGTGATGCTTGTTCTTCAGATGGAACTTGTTTATCAGATTGTGATTCCCTTGAATATATCGATGATAATGGTTTATGTGAATCTTGTCTTCCAGAATGTACAAATGGATGTTTAAATGGAGACAATTGTGAAGGTAATGAAGATCCTTTATGTGGAGAATATACAAGTTTTTCTGCATCTACATGTACAAAATGTAAAAATCTAGCTTTGTTTATATCATCAAAATGTCAATGTGGTGATCATACTATAGCATATCCAACATATTGTGAATGTATATCAGGATATGAAGGTGTTGATGGTTCATGTTTACCTTGTTATTATCATATACAAACTGTAGATATAGATTCTTATTTCAGTGAAGACTTTTTATCTTTAGAATTTGATTTTGCTTTTGAGCTCCAAAGTTCTACAAGTGCGACTTGTTCTGTGCTTTTTAGTACTGACACTTTAGCGTTGTTTGGAACAGGATATTCTTGTAAATGGTCTAGTGATAAGAAAAAATTGACTGTAATACTTGGTAATGATCCTGAAGTTTTTAAAGATTCGGTTATAACTTTTAATAGAAATACTCTACTTACAAAAATTGAGACTTGTGGAAGCGATAGAGGACCGATATTAACAGTGATTTATTTTAAGTATGACATCCCTGAAATCATACCAGAAGCAGATATTACAGCACCTTATGAGTATTATATTTACTGTGGAAACTTGTCGATGAGTGGAAGTTATTCAACTGGAGGGTATGGAAGAAAACTAAAATATGAATGGTATTTCGACTCAAATCCTAACCTCACTGTGCTTATGGAAACTGATTTGACTCAAGTTGATCTTGAATATAACAACAACACTTTATCCCCATCAACAGTTAATGCATCTCTTACTGTGACTAACTGGCTTGGATTTAATAATACCGCTTGGCAGATCATAGAAGTAAACCCAGGAGTTGGTTTGGATTTAGGTCTAGACAAAAATATAAAATGGAAAATGACATCTCAAACTTCAAAATCCATCTACGTCCAAGCAAACAGTGAATGTAAAATCTCAGACAATCTTACATATTTCTGGACCATCGACTCTTATAGTGGAGAAAATGCTTATGTTAATCAACAATTATTATGGTCATCACAAAAAACTCCATCTAAACTTTATATACCAAAAGGATCTTTAGGGCCTGGGATTTATATATTCCAATTGAGAATCCATGACAATGACTTGAATTTAGATGGGAAGACCAAATTGAAAATCACAATTTATTATAGCGAATTAGAGATTAATTTCAATCCACCATATAGAACTGTTGATCTTAATCAAGATTTTATTTTAGATGGAAGTGTTGCTGATGATCCAGATAATCTCCCAGGAATAATTGAATATGAATGGTCTTGTTATAGTAATAGTAATTGTACTGATATAATCTCAGATATAAATGCGAAAAAACCAAAAGTTCTTAAAGGGACTTTACAAGAAGGACTTGTATACAATTTTACTTTGACTATAACAAAAGATGTTAGATCAATGATAAATACCCTTTCTGTGCTTCCAAATACAAATACCAGTTTGATAGCATCATTTGATAAGAAACCGATATATATAAACAACCAAGAAAATTTTGTATTGAGACCAGAGTTGAGTAAGAATTGTAATTGCACATATGAATGGAGGTTTGTTTCTGGTGGGGATATTGTAATAAATACTGATATTAAAGGAAAAGATCTTGGTATTGAGCCTTATTCAATGCAAGAAGGGATGCTTTATGTTATGGAATTAGTTGTTGATGATGAGTCTGGGGATGTGTCGATATTTAGAGAATATTTTACAGTTGACATTCCTCCTATAGGTGGGACATTATATGCAAACATATATTATGGTGATGAAAAAACAACAGTTTTTAAACTGACAGCTCCTAATTGGTACGATCCAAAAGATACTAGTTTGCCTTTGACTTATCAGTTTGGTTATTATCTAGATTCTAATGCTTATTATGTGAATATGAAAAATGAGTCTTATATTTACTATACAACCTTACCAGCTTCAGATCCTTTAAATGTATTTGTTAGAGTTTACGATATTTATGGGGTTTATAGTGAGATTTCTATACAATTACATATACAATCAACATCATTAGATATACCAAAACTTATACAAGAAACTAATTATTTACTTGATCTTAGTTGGACTGACCCAGATATTCTCCCAGGCCAAATCACATCTTTAGCTTTATATATATCAGAAAACACTGATAATATAACTTATATTTATGAAGCATTTACTACTTCTATATATGCTATTGAAATATTGAGAGACTCTTTGCAAGATATTGACTTTAGTAAAATTGATGTACTACTTAATATGATTAATATAACAACAATTTACCCAGTTGACTCATCGAATAAAACAACTTTATTCCAACTGTTGAATAGTATTACGCAGATTATTAGTGATGATAAAGTTATTATGAGTGCAGATAGGGCACAAAGTTATGTGGAAGTTATAACAAATATTTCACCTTTCAGTGCGGCCACGGTATTTGATAATCCTCAAGAATTATATCAAGCAAATGAGGTTCTTAAAGCTTTAGCACTTGCTTCTTCAGAAACAATGGGTCAAACCCAGTCAACAACTTATGGTTCAGGGCCTATAAAAGCTCATTTCAAACTCTACAAAGGTGATGAAATCTGGAACTTCACAAGCCCTGAAAGTTTTAATCAGACCTTTATAAATCTTCCAGTCTGTCAAAATCTAAGCTTTGTATCTAGTATGACAATATTGTCTATACTTACAACTTATAATACAGAAGAAAACTTATATAATACAACCGACGAATACTCTTCAGCTATTGAGTTTTCTCTAGTTCAAATCTTTAATGATACTCAAATCTATATTAGTACCGATTTAACTCCAGATACTATTAACATAACCGTACCTGTTTGGAATCTTGATAAAAAACCTAAATGCGGTTATTGGGATTCAATCAAATGGTCAACAAAAGGTTGTAAATTAGACAGACTTGATGGGAATTATAGTCATTGTAAATGCACACATATGTCTTTATATACAAGTGGTTCTCATATAAGTGAAGGTTCTGATGATTCTAATGATATGCCGATAATAATTTTCATAGTATGTTTACTAGCATTTTTGTGGGTATTTTTAGCTTGCTGTTTGATATTTAAAGATCGTAAAGAAAATGAAAGTAAAGTGTTTGTTGAGAAAATCTTAGCTGGAATGCCGATTATGGGAGCAAAAAAACAGCCAAGGTTTATGAACAATGAAGTTGCGGACCAATTGGGGAGGACTTGGAAAGTTGAAGATCGGCCTGAAAATAGAAAAGATTCTCAATACGTCCCAGCAGCTAAAATAGGGGTGATTGGTGCGTATTTTGATGAGAAAGTTGACCCTTCTGGGGAATTAAAAGATGAAAATAAAAGTTTGAAGAAAGCTCAGGAGTATAAATCAGGGCAGAAATTTGAAGGAATAAGCCAGCCTGATATAAATGTTCATGAAAAATCTAATCAAGGTCTTAAAGTACCAGGATATGAAACAGGATCACATCTTGGGGCGATTTTACCATTTACTGATGATATTCATCCAAAAGGAACAGGGAATAATTCTAAAGGTCCAAATTATCAGTCAGGACCAAGACTCCAAGGAATTCAAGGGCTAGATGAAGATAAAATTGAGAATAAAGGGAATCTAGGCCAAAAAGGTTCAGAATATCAGTCAGGGCCAAGACTTGGGGGAATTCAAAACCCTGAAATTTATGATTTAGACACTTCAGGAAAAAATATAGGAAATCCTGTGGGGTATCAACAAATGGATAGATTTGGGGGAATTAAAGGTTTTGAAGATAAAAAAGACCCAGGAACTGGAGATGGTAAAGGTCATGGAGAAGGGAATTACAATCCTCGAGGGATGAAGAATATCGAAGGCCCACAAGGAAATGATAGATATCAAGAAGGACAAACAAAAGGGCCAAATTATCAGTCAGCACAGAAACTTGGAGAAATTATACCGTTAGACCCTGATGATCCAGAAAGCACATATGGTCCTCAAGGAAAACCTAGCCAGTCTTATCGTCCAGGGCCGAAATTTGAAGGAATTGAACAGATTGATCTTGATAAGCCATCAGGAAATCAAGGATTCCAAGGCAAAAACCCTAATCCTTATCAATCAGGACCTAAACTAGGAGGAATAAAGCAATTAGATCCTGACCATTCTGCAAATGAGCCTGAACATTATGAAAGAGATCCTCAAAATTATCAGTCTGCGCCAAGATTAGGAGGAATTATCCCATTAAATGACCCAAGTGCGAAAAATCCAACTTTGTCAACTGGTCCAAGTGGGAAAACCCCTTATAACTCTCCACCTCATATTGGAGGGGTTTTAGGATTACCTGCTGAATCTGCACGTATTGGGTCAAGTAGCACAGTTGGATCTAAAAATGAATATACATCACCTAGTAAATTCCAAGGGATTAGTCCTATTGATGATCAAGGAGGATATTCTATGCCACCTGATGTAAAAATTGCTGAACTTGGAGATAAAGGAGCAAAAATGATACTGAAAAATACAGACTCAGGGGACTTCCAAAAGAAAAAATTCGCTGGAAACACTGATGCGCCTTATTCTTCTGAATCTTCAAAGACAACTGCCCATGGTATGAGAGTAGGTACATTAGAAATTGATCCTAATGAAGTTGGTGAAGTCAACACAAAAACCCAGCATCCAAAACCTCATGAAGGTAAAGAAAAAAACATGCCTGTAGGTACTGTTATGGAGCAAACTGGTTATAAGAAGAAATTTGATGACCACATAAAAGTTGAAGAGTTTTCAATCCACAACCCCAAAAATCTTGATGAAGACCAAGAACATCATGAAGACAAAAACGTCTCAGAAAAATCCCGACTTATCCAAACAGGCGAAAACAACCCTAGAGATTCCCGACTAAGTCTTGAAAGCAAATCCCGTTTACAAAAACCAATTGAAGAAGAAAAAATCGCTGAAAACACAGAACTATTTACACAACCTGATTCACCAAAAGGAAGATTACAATTTAGAAGAAAAAAACATGATGATCAAGAAATCCCTAATATAGAAGAAAGACAAGAATTAAGGTACCATCCTTGGATTGCTAATTATTTCTTTTCAGCTATTATGCTTTATCATGAAAATTATACAAGATTTTCAAGATGTTGTCAAGGAGTTTGTTCGTTTTTATTACAAGCAATTTTTATAGGATTAATAGTCTCAGGTTTAGGAAAAACTTATGGAGAAGATAAAGGAAATACAATGGATAGTCAGGTTAGTAATTTGATATTCCAAGATATTGCTATTGCATTTTCTATGGTTATTGTTACAAATTTGATTGTTGGGGCAATGTTGTGTTTATTTTTTAGGAGGACTAAAGTTCAGCAATATTATTCTGATGAGGATAAATTGAGGATTTATAAGAATAATAAGATTAGGGAGAGGATTGGTGTTGGCTTTGTTTTATTGATAATTATTGGTACAATTATTGGAGTTGGGCTACTTGAAATGAGCATGCTTAGTACTGGATCTATGCTATGGGTGATATGCTTGTTTATTGCTTTTATTTTTGATTTCTTTGTGGTACAGTTACTCAAGATGGTTATATACAATTATTTCTGGCCAGGATTGATACTTCCGGTTAGTTAATTAGTTAAAAATCTTTGAATGTTATTAGGTTTAGTGTAGTTTTTTTTTTATTATAGAATAGTTATTTTAAATTGTGTGATTTTTGCATATTGCAAATTATTGTCTATTTCTATATGGAAATATTGTAAATAATATTGGATTTATGAAAATTTATAAGCTAATCAAGGGTTTTGAATTTTTATAATCATAATATTGAAACAGACTTAAAAAATATGCGAATGAAGACACTAAAAAATTTCATTATCGCATATCTTTTATGGAATGAAGAATTTGAAAAAACACTTAGAGAAAAACGCAACAACAAGAAATAATCAAGATTGACAGAGAAATAAAAAAATTTATCATGAAAATATGCTATAAAAGAAGAAAATTAAAAATATTTTCTTTTACAAAACTAAGAGTTATTTCTTTATATTTATAATTATTCTTCATTACAATCATAAACAACTTCATCATCTAAATCTCCACTAAGTTCAAGACTGCTATCTAATGAAATCTTTTTATTTTTATATGGAGGTTCTTGTATTTCAGTGCTTCCAAGATTTTTTTTGATTTTTTCCCAGCATTTAATTCTCCCACTCCATAGAGTCCAATTATCGAATTCTTTAAGATCGCAAGCATTTATAGCTCGGATAAGATTTTCTATGTAGTTTTGTTCACATTTTCCTAGAAGAGTTTCAAATTCTTTGACTATATTTTCGACTTCATATGAACATGTGTTGATTTTTTCAAGGATTTCTTGGGTTTTTATAGAAACAAAGATTTCTTTATAGTTTTCAGAATATTTTGATGATAATGGCAAGAAGAGAGGGTATAAATTATCAAAATCTCCAGTTGTTGTTAAAGAGTAAAGATAGTTTAGGTCTTGAGGATATGAATTGTAATTGTGCTTTGATTCTTGTTCAAGGGTTATAAAAGACTGGAAATACTCGTTTTTATAGAGGAATTTCAGAACAGAGTCAAGGGTAAGATCCATTGTCTGATATTATTATATTAAGTTTATATTTTTTTATTTAGGTTTTATGATAAAAATTAGGTTTAAAGTTTTGAAGAATTTTTATGTATATGGGATGATGAATATTGAGATTATTTTGAAAAAATATGATATTTAAAGATAGGCTTTTTATGGAGGTAATATAATTAAGTGTTTTATTTTTGAAAATAGTTTGAAGATATTTTTTATGGTGTTATTAGGACAAATAGAATTATTGATAATGGGTGGCTTAATACAAAAATTTAAGATAATAATGTATGAATTTATAAATATCAATTTTAAAAGCATATAGATATTTTCTAATAAACTAAGTATTAGTTTAAACTACCCTAAGCATCTTAACTTTGGTTTCTCCACGCAAACCAAGACAAATATCATAAATTCTCTTAAGTAAAATCGACACTTGTGAAGATTCATCCAAACAAACATATATTTTCTGCAAGACCAAATAAAACTTTAAAAGCACTTCAAACCCAGCATCATCAATAGTTTTCATCTGCCCACATTCAGTGACAAAGTTCAACAGTTCCTCAATAACCGTACTCATCATCGCCACCTGCTCTTCTTTAAAATTAGCATTTCCAGACATGAGTTTATCATTTGAATCAACTCTAAAAATTTTCAAAGGCAATTTTAATTGAGTTTGTGAGGACAAGTACCATAAAATACTAATAAAAAGTCTCAGTTTAAGTCTTTCAAATCTTTTATTCAATGATGTAAGAGCATTAATAAGCCCATGAGCAGGTAAGAAAAATCCTGAATTAGACCCTGGGTTATCAGGTAATAAAACAAGTTGTCCAATAAGTGTATGTAAGCAATCTTCAACCTGAGGTAATTCATCATCTTCAGCAAGATCAGGTATTCTGGCAATAGCTGTTTTAATAAGTGACTCAGCTTCCCCAATCAAATTATTAACCAAAGCAACCTGTGAAGTAAGAATATAAAGTTTAAATTGTTTTCTATTATCATCAATAGATGGTATTGTTATATGAGCATATGAAACACAAGCTTTTAAAAAAGCATGGGTTTTGAAATTATGCTTTCCTGATACAAGTTTATGAGCTTTCATCGATATGTCCAACACTGAGTTCACAAGGGTTTCAGTAACTTCATCAAATTGTATAAATGAAGATCTTGCTTCAGTCAATACAGTCAAATGTTGTTCAAGATTGTTACCAAAATGTAAATTCCTAACAAATTTACATATAAGATTAGATACTCTTGCTATTAAATCAGGATTACTTTCAGACCCATCAAGGTTATCATGAACAACTCTTGTTATAGTAAATAATGCATGGATCATTAATGGATTTGAAATTGATACTTTGACTTCTTCTCTAGCAAAAGTATCAATAATTTTATTACAAAGTTCTGTTTTTTTCTGTGGAGTCACTTCATCTAATAAAGGCAAAAATTGTTCTAAAGATATTAACATACTTAAATCTCTAGCATTTGATATCAATACATTCATAATTTCAATAACATGCGAAGTCCAATCTTTTTTCATTTTGTCTTCTTTAAGATGTGTTAGGATATCTTTGAGCAGTATATCAATTTGTTGTACGCCGAATTTTTTAAAAAACAATTGTAAGAAACTCATTGAAGCTTTTAGATAAACTTTTATATTCCATTTCCCATTTTCTGATATTTCAATCCACAAGCGGTTTATGATTTTCATAGCATTTTCATCTATAAAAGTGTTTAGATAAGCTTTAGCCAAAGCTCCTGAAATTTCCATTCGATCCGAAGCATTTTTAAGCCCACTTATAAGATCTAAGAAATAGTTGATATTAGGTAAAATATATTCTGTTGGGTATTCTTCAATAATAATTCTCAATATATCTCCTCGATATTCAATAACAACTTGAAGGCGTTCAATAAGTTTAAATAGTTCATCTTTACTACTTGAAAGAGCTGTGCAATAAAATATCCATGATAATGCTGGGGTACATAATTCATAATGTTCAGGTAAAATCCCAATAAGTGTTTGACATAAATCTTCTACTAAAATTAAAAGAAAACTCTTATCCCCTATTCCTAATGATATAACTTGTTTCGCTAAGTACATTCCTGCATAACAAGCCATTACTGGGCTTCCAATACCTCTTATTTGTTGGGAAATCCTTACAAGAACTTTAGAATGTTCATCATCCCAAAGAAACTTGTAGTTTTTTATTAGAGATATTTCAACATAAAGTCTTGGTTGAAGTTCTCTAATACATGATATTTTTAATAACCAATTTAATGCTGTTTCTTTTGACTGTTCATTTACTTCTTTAGAATCAAAATTTACTATATCTTTTTTCCCTTCAAAAGCTATGGCGATTAAACGAGTATATACGAGGTAGCCGAAATGGTCAAGCATTTCTGTGATTGACATAAAAACAGCTGGATAATATGTTTGTGTTTGAACATCTCTAAGCATTTTTGTTGATTGGATTGCTAGTTTTAAAGTTTTCACTCGGTCATTTTGATTCCAGGCTTGTTCCATTTCTTTGGTTAAGAGGTTTATGTGCGCTAGGAACTCTTTGTGGGAAAGGTAGGAAATTTCATTGCCTTTTTTTTTATTGTCTTTTNAGGTAGGAAATTTCATTGCCTTTTTTTTTATTGTCTTTTTCAAGGAGCTCTAGTCTGGAAAAGGTCTGAGAAACTGGTTTTGGCTCATCATCTGCATCAGAATAGATTTTAAAACCTTCAGTGCTAGCGTATTTTTTTGTGGTTATGCTGCTTAGTGAGTTCCAGTACTCTACAGGATCATCTTTAGGCAAAGGTGCATACTCTTCAACGACTACCCTTTTTTTCTCCTTTCGCAAAAAATTCAAAGGATCACTCATATCTGATACTATTGCTTTTGCAGGACCACTAATTAGAGGGTGTGAAGATACTGCTGAAAGTTTTATATGAGCTTTTGAAGTCTCTAATGCATAATTCCTTTTACGAAGTGCCCAGCTTGTAATATCCATTATTAGATTATTAGAATACCTAAAATAAGTAAATATTATCACAAAACTAAATAGTTTAAAAACTATAAACAAAAACATCATATAAATTATTGAATATAAATGGATGAGTACATTATTGAACAAACTATAACAAAAAGTACAGGTGAAAAAATCATAAAACAATATGCTAAAGGAAGGCTTTTAGGCAAAGGCTCAGATACAGAAGTCTTCGAAGTGGTCAGCCTCGAAAATAAAAAACAATATGCAGCCAAAATATATCCAAAAACCAAACTCAAAAGTAGCAAATTAAAACAAAAACTAAAAACCGAGATGCGAATACAAACAAAACTTTCTCATCAAAACATCATAAAATTTGAAAACTTCTTTGAAGATACAGAAAATATTTATATTTTAATCGAGTTGTGTATTAATAAAAATCTTTTTGAACTCCTACGTAGAAGAAAAAGACTTACTGAAATTGAAGCTCAATGCTATATTTCACAACTTATTTCAGGATTAAAATATCTTCATAGTAAAAAGATAATCCATCGAGATTTACGTCTAAATAATCTTTTTCTAACAGAAAAGCTTGAATTAAAAGTTGGTGATTTCGCCTACGCAACCAAAGTTGAGTTCGATGGAGAAAGAAAAAAAAGTATTTGTGGTACACCTAATTTTATGGCCCCAGAAGTAATTGATGGTTCTCATTCCTATGAAGCAGATATTTGGAGTTTAGGAATAGTCTTATACACAATCCTTTTAGGTAAACCCCCATTTCACACAGACAATTCCCAAAAAACATATTCAAAAATAAAATCAGGAAATTTTTCATATCCAGAAAATTGCTCAATATCAGATTCAGCTAAAGAACTCATAAACCGTATTTTAATAGTTGATTTTACCTTAAGACCATCCTTAGATCAAATATTAGAAAGTGACTTTTTTCATCAAGGATATCAAGTTCCAAAGCTCATGAACTTATCAACTTTAGTAGCGCCACCTTCTGAACCTAGAGAGGCTAAAGATATACAAGAATATAAAGAAAAAAGGGAAACTAGGGATTTAAGGATGAGTACTAGGAAAAGTTCAGCACCAAAAAAAAGCGAAAAACTTACTCCTGAGCAATTTAAAGCTAATGTGAAAATGACTGGGAGTATTTATACAGGACATGGGGCTGATGGGGAAGTTTATATTAAGAAATGGATTGATTATACTTCAAAATATGGGCTTGGGTATTTGATGTCTAATGGGAACTGTGGGGTTTCATATATAGACTCAACTAGAATGATATTAAATGCTTGGACTTCGCAGGTATTTTATATGGATAAAGGGAATTCTATAGATAAACCTTTGATAACTGAGTATAATATAAATGAATATCCTGATGAACTTAAGAAAAAAGTTAGTTTGTTACAATATTTTAAAACTTACCTTGAGACTGATACTGAGGTTAATATTGAAGAAAGTGATGGAAAACTCCCGGTTTATTTGAAAAAGTGGATGGTCACAAAACATGCATTGATTTTTAGGCTTTCAAGTAAGTTGGTGCAGGTTAATTTTATGGACCATACTGAAATTACTATAAACTGCGATATGAGGGTTATAACATTTGTTAATCGTAAAGGAGAAAAATATAAAGTTCCTTTGTTTAAAGCATTACATGGAAATAATGAAGATGTGATTAGAAGAATAAAATATACACGTGATGCTCTTAGTCATATGATTAAATTTAAGTCTTAGTAAGTAGGGGTTAATTATAAGATGAAGTTGAAATTTGGGTTTTTACCTTCGATGTGGCTTTTAAAGATTTTATAGTGAATTGCCAGGATGTATGAGAAAATTAAGTTGATGAGGTAAAGATAAAAAGCGAGCTGAGGTTC
Source organism: Stentor coeruleus (assembly GCA_001970955.1). NCBI lineage: Eukaryota > Ciliophora > Heterotrichea > Heterotrichida > Stentoridae > Stentor > Stentor coeruleus. Next base: position 1,803 of record MPUH01000821.1, on the reverse strand, counting down.
GAAATTGTGAAAGATTATCGAGATCAAATATAAGAGAAGAGCTACAGTAAATGAGATTGGGGCAATTAAATGTGGAAACTGTATAAGTCTTACTTCAGTTTCTATAATTTCTATATTAAGTCTGTAGCCTGATGCGAATGATGATAAGATGTTATAAGCTTGAATTCCCATTCCAAATACTGCAAATAAAATCAGCTATATAGTTCATACCAGAATTCCTCCCATTTCATAATTACCTAATATTTCGCAGTCATCTCGAATATCAGAATATTTACTAATATTAGCCTTTGTGCACATTTTTTTAAAATGCTGTGTATCAACCCATCCTCCTAATTCTTGAAGATTAATCTCTCTCAAAGAGAACTCTAAATTGTTTATAATTGCCCAGCTTTTTAAGCATAGTATAAAAGAGTATGTTCCAAGGCAAATCAGATTACCAATTGCATTGTATTTCAGTTGACGAAAAGGGTTTACCATTTTATACTAAATAATAAATTGTACTACATTGTATTTATCTTATAATTAGATTATATAAAATGGTTTTTAGAGAAATTATTTCAATACATTTAGATGAAAATATGATTAATTCATTTAGAAAACATAAAATATAAGTTATACTTAGATAATCATTTTTATTACTAATATAACTTGACTGTAAATTTATGTTAAGTATAAGATTTAATTCTTTAATCTAAAGTTAGAAAGATAATTATTTTATATATAATTTTAATATTTTATTTAGCAATTGTAAACTTTAACCTCTTTTAGGATTTGATAAAGTTATTGCTATTATATTTTTATGTTATTTTTTCAGATTTTGGGGAATACTAAATATATTTAGCTTGAACGGTGAGCGAACTTTAATTTTCAATTTTCCTCAGTGATTCTCGATATTCACTTAGTAATTTTTCTACTAATGAATATATTTATGATTTCAAGGATAATTTTTTTTAAACATGATCTCTATGCTTATTTTGGATGAAAATCAGATTAAATCTTATAACTGATAAGCCAATCATAAACTTATTAACAAAGGTATTGGAAAAAATCTCTAAACTCATTAGTAGTTCATCTTATAATTTCTTATTCTAACTACCATGCTCTTTACTATTTTTTAAAAGTTATCTTTACTTATAAATCTCCTTTTAAAACTTTGAAATCAAAAAATTTTTTTTAATGTCTGCGATTATAATATATGAATTAGATACTCAAGTCTCTTAGAAAGTTTCTATATAAAATTTATTAATATAAAAAGATAGTTCATAAGATAAAGATCATAATATTTAATAATAATGATGACAAATTAAATACCAATGCATAAATTATATCTTTAAGTTTAAAAATGATATGATTATTTATATATGCTTTACTATTTTCAATAATTTAAAATGTATAAAGTGTGTTAATTATTTAGTTGAAGAATTAAAATAGATATAAATAATTATTCCCATACAAGGAAGTAATATTTTATTGTTTATCTATCAAAAATATATATAAAAATGATTAAGCAGACTCAAAGATAAAAGTAATTAAAAAACTTTTTAAGGATTTAGATAAAATCTACATATAAAATTATTTTTATCCTTTTATCGTCTTTAGTTATTCCACAGACATCGAAAATCATAAAAATTCATCTTGATAAATTAAAATATAATAATAAAAGTCAGCAAAAATTGTCTATAAAAATGAAAATGCCTTTAGAAAACTGTCTGGAATTCTTATTTTATAGAAAATACTGTCAAAATGTCTTGTGCTAATAACCTTATCCAATTTACCCAAAGGGTCTTCAAAGCTTAAGAGAAT